>CAWUFW010023044.1:0-83316 GCA_963921515.1 Calotriton arnoldi | reverse complement strand
GCCGAAGCTATTGTTGGAAAACTGGTGATATCGGCTGTTTTCACTAGGTTGAGAATGCAATGATAATTTAAAATCCTACTGAAAAAACCATAGGTTTAATGAACATTATAATTAGAAATTAGCATTTAAAAAACGTTTGAAATTCACTGAAAAAACCATAGGTTTCAGGCACGTTATAGTTAGAAATTAGCATTTAAAAAACCTTAGAAATTCACTGAAAAAACCCTAGGTTTCAGGGACGTTTTAGTTAGAAATTAGCATTTAAAAAACGTTTGAAATTCACTGAAAAAACCATAGGTTTCAGGGACGTTATAGTTAGCTGGACATTTCACTCGTACAAAACCAGAGAAGTTCCACCGTTATAGTTAGTTCAGCTAACTATAACTCGCGCCCCCGCAATGCACTGCTGATGACGTCACATATTACATCATTCATGACATGGTCAGTGACATCACTGATGCCATCACTGATGACATCTCAAATGACATCACTGATGACATCACTGACAACATCATCCACGTGAAAATATGATGCACCTCCTCACACTCTAATATAACCTTTCAAACACCCACTGTAAAATACAGACTACCATTTTCTAGATCATTGACACACCAATACCAGTTACTACATACGCACTCACTGATTGCTAGGTCTATACACACATCCACTCATTCATCCATACAATAACTCATACATGCAGTCACTCATCAATACAACACTATCATATGCACTCATACACCTATACAGACAATCACACACTGCCACTCATCCATGCAGTTACTCACACACCTACTCAGTCATGCTAAGAATCTATCACACTCCCATTTACTCACTTATACAATTATACACACACCACCTCACTTATTCATACAGATACTAACGCATACTTACTGTGTTCTATAATCAGTGATACAAGTACACACTGATCTATACAGCCAGTCTCACAATCACTGACTATCATGTAGAGTCCTTTATATACTTCAACTCTCAGATACACTGCATTTTACATATGTAGTTACTTGGACATGTACCACTCAGACATTCATTCACTCACCAAGACACCGATACACACACTCATGCACCCATACAGCTGTTTCCACATGCACTCTTGAACCCATACACCCAGTGAATCAACCACTCACACATCTATGCACAGAGTCACACACCTCCCACCCACACAAACACTCAGGCACCGCAAATCGAAGGTAAGGTTCCAATCTTTTATTTTGTTAGAAAGGCTGCCATATATATATTCACTGAAAAAACCATAGGTTTCAGGGACGTTATAGTTAGAAATTAGCATTTAAAAAACCTTAAAAATTCACTGAAAAAACCACAGGTTTCAGGACCGTTATAGTTAGTTGGGCATTTCACTCGTACAACATCACATCATCCAGTGACTGTGTGTTTCTGTAAAGTTTAAATATGTTTTATATATATATAGGCCAAGGTGTATTGAAGAATGAGTGGGTGTATGACTGTCTGAATGGATGCTTTAGTAGACTGTATAAGTGAGTGATTAAGCATGTCTTACTGAATGCATGGGTTAGTGACTAAACTGTGTGAATGTCTGTATCAGTCTGTCTGTTGGTGTGTAAGCGGTTGCATGGGTTGGTGAGTAGCTACATGAGTGTCTATATGGGTTATTGATTGCTTGTCTGAGTATCTGCATGGGTGCCTGAGTGTCTGTGTGGGTGGGTGGGGTGTGTGTGACTCACTGCATGGAAAGTGATGTCTCTGACCATGTCATGAGTGATGTAATATGTGATGTCATCACCACTGAGACATCCATTCACTCACCAACACACCCATACACACACTCACCCACCCATACGGCCCTTCACAAATGCACTCTTGAACCCATACACCCAGTGAATCACCCACTCACACATCCATGCACGGAGTCACAACCCCCCACTCACCCACACAGACACTCAGGCACCCATACAAGGACCCCCTGGGCAGAAAAAATCGGCAGGATGCGCTTAGGGTGCGAGGATCCCGCCGAAAAAAAAAAAATCGAAGCGCGGTCTCCCGCGCTTCGATTGTATTTTGCCCCCGGGTGGCCAAGTCCCGGGAGCATGTGGAGGGTGGGTTTATGTTTTATATGGGGGGCCTCTAAGGCCCCCCAAGCCCCGGGGACCGCCACCCCCCGGGGCTTTATAAAAAAAATGGTGCGGAAAAAATGGTGCGGGAGGGTTCTCCTGCCCTCCCGCAGCCCCGGGGACCGCCACCCCCCGGGGCTTCTTTTTTTAATTTTTGATAACATGTGGGGGGGCTCCAGCCCCCACACACGCCCCGGGGACCACCACCTCCCGGGGCTGTGCAATTCAAGGGAGGGGGCCGCGCGGCCCCTCTCCTGGAGCCCTTGATGGCCCTGGGGACCGCCACCCCCAGGGCCGGCTCCTGCAGTGTCCCGGGGTGCCTACCCCCGGGACACTGTAGTTTGCTATGGCAGGGCGGGAGCCTCGCGGCTCCCGTCCTGCCATAGCAAACTGCTTTGGATTTTGGAAGAGAGAGCAGGGAAACCTGGTGGGCTAGTTGGACTCCAGGGACCCTCAGGATTCAAGGGGACTTAATCCCCCAACTTAAAATGCGCCACGGGGCGCGTTTGCACAGTGGTGAAGGGAGGGGGCGGGGCTTCAGGTGACATGTGTGCAAACAGGCCCAGTGGCGCATTTTTAGATGGGGAATTAAATCCTCTTCAATCCTGAGGGTCCCTGGGGGCCAACTAGCCCACCAGGTACCTCCAGTAAGCACCACGGAGCTGCGTTGCAGAGTGTTGTAAAAGGGGCGTGGCCTCTGTACACCTCTCTGCAACGCAGCCCCTGGCGCATACTGGAGGTTCCTGGTGGGCTAGTTGGCCCCTAGGGACCCTCAGGATTGAGGAGGAATTAATTCTCCAACTTAAAACGCGCCACAGGGCGTGTTTGCAGGCATGTCACTTCAGGCCCCACCCCTTCCTTCACCATTGTGCAAATATTCCTCTAAAATCAGCCGAACTACGAATTCCGATTTACTCACCTGTTATCAGGAGAGACCTCAGTGCTGCATCTTTGAGCCCAGTACTGATCCTGAAAAGTAATTTTAACCGTACTTACCAGTAACTTGAATTTCCTTCCATATGCTAACATTGACTGGTTTCACTTGGAAATTCTTCTAAGTGTGGAGTTATGGAACTTTATAATATTCCTCTAAAATCAGCCGAACTACGAATTCCGATTTACTCACCTGTTATCAGGAGAGACCTCAGTGCTGCATCTTTGAGCCCAGTACTGATCCTGAAAAGTAATTTTAACCGTACTTACCAGTAACTTGAATTTCCTTCCATAGGATATCATTGCCTGCTTTTTGCTGAAAAAGTTTCTGTCGATTTTTGAAACATACAAATATTCCTCTAAAATCAGCCGAACTACGAATTCCGATTTACTCACCTGTTATCAGGAGAGAACCCAGTGCTGCATCTTTTAGCCCAGCACTGACCCTGAAAAGTAATTCTAACCGTACTTACCAGTAACTTGTATTTCCTTCCATAGGAATCCATTGTCTGGTTTTCAGCAGAAAAGTTTCAAAGTGTCGATTTTTGAAACATACAAATATTCCTCTAAAATCAGCAGAACTACGAATTCCGATTTACTCACCTGTTATCAGGAGAGACCTCAGTGCTGCATCTTTGAGCCCAGTACTGATCCTGAAAAGTAATTTTAACCGTACTTACCAGTAACTTGAATTTCCTTCCATAGGCTAACATTGACTGGTTTCACTTGGAAATTCTTCTAAGTGTGGAGTTTTGGAACTTTATAATATTCCTCTAAAATCAGCCGAACTACGAATTCTGATTTACTCACCTGTTATCAGGAGAGAACCCAGTGCTGCATCTTTTAGCCCAGCACTGACCCTGAAAAGTAATTCTAACCGTACTTACCAGTAACTTGTATTTCCTTCCATTGGAATCCATTGTCTGGTTTTCAGCAGAAAAGTTTCAAAGTGTCGATTTTCACAAACTACAAATATTCCTTAAAAATCGCCTGTATGACTTAAATGCATTCTTTCAACTGTTTACAGGAGATGCACCAGTGCTGGATACAGGATCCACCACTGAGTAAGAAAAAGTAACGATAACACTACTTACCTGCTAAGTGAATTTCCTCCCATAGGATAACATTGGTGATTCTATGTGAAGAAGTTTCTAAGTGTCAACTTTTAAAATACAATAATATTCCTTAAAAATCACTACTGTAACCAAAACGCTTTTACTCAACTGTTTACAGGAGATGTCCCAGGACTGAATCTAGGATCCAGTCCTGTGGTTAGAAAAGTAATCCATAAAGTAACTAATTGCATTTAACTAGAAATTCACATTGAGCTCAATGTTGCATTGTGTTTGAAATTGTGTTGCCCATTGCAACAACTGTAACTACTGTACTTAAAAGTCTATTGCCTATTTGCAAAGTATTTAAACTAAAGTAATTCGTTCTGAGAAAGTATATTTTGTAATGTAATGTATAATGTAATTACAATGTAATTTAAAAAATAAAATATGTAAAACTAAATAGTTTAAAAAAATGTAGTAAATCAGTATCAAAAAAATAAATATAAAATTAATACATTTAAAAATTGTCATTTACAAAACCTTTGAAATTCATTGAAAAAACCATAGGTTTTAGGGGTGTTATAGTTAGAAATTAGCATTTAAAAAACCTTTGAAATTCACTGAAAAAACCATAGGTTTCAGGCACGTTATAGTTAGAAATTAGCATTTAAAAAACCTTTGAAATTCACTGAAAAAACCATAGGTTTCAGACACGTTATAGTTAGAAATTAGCATTTAAAAAACCTTTGAAATTCACTGAAAAACCATAGGTTTTAGGGACAGTTATAGTTAGTTGGACATTTCACTCGTACAAAACCATAGAAATTCCCCCGTTATAGTTAGTTCAGCTAACTATAACTCGCGCCCCCGCAATGACCTGCTGATGACGTCACATATTACATCACTCATGACATGGTCAGTGACATCACTGATGACATCACTGATGACATCTCAAATGACATCACTGATGACATCATCCAGTGACTGTGTTTCTGTAAAGTTTAAATATTTTTTATATATAGGGAAAGGTGTATTGAAGAATGAGTGGGTGTATAAGTGTGTGGATGAAGGATTTAGTAGGTGCGTGACTGACTCTATAAGTGAGTGATTAAACGTATCTTACTGAATGCAAGGGTTAGTGACTAAACTGGGTGAATGTCTGTAACCGTCTGTCTGTTGCTGTGTAAGTGGCTGCATGGGTTTGTGAATAGCTACATGAGTGTCTATATGAGTTATTGATTGGTTGTCTGAGTATCTGTATGGGTGCCTGAGTGTTTGTGTGGGTGGGGTGTGTGCGACTCTGTGCATAGATGTGTGAGTGGGTGATTCACTGGGTGGATGGTTTCAAGAGTGCATCTGTGATAGGCTGTATGGGTGGGTAAGTGTGTGTAAGAGTGTGTTAGTGAGTGAATGTATGTCCCAGTGGTACATGTGTGAGTAACTACATATGTGAAAGGCAGTATATATGTGTGTTGGAGTATATAAATAGCTATAAGCGAGAGTGTGTGATTGTGAGAGTGACTGTATGGATGAGTGTGTGCTTGTATCAGTGATTGTATAAGAGCATAAGAATGTGCTAGTATTTGTATGAGTAAGTGAGCTGGTGTGTGTATAACTGTATAGGTGAGTAAATGGCAGTGTGTTTAATTATTTGCATGACTGACTAGGTGTGTGAGTACCTCTATGGATGAGTGGCATTGTTTGAGTGTCTATATAGGAGTATGAGTGCATATGATAGTCCTGTATTGAGTGACCATACGTATGAGTGACTGTACGGGTGAGTGAGTGGATGTGTGTGTGTAGACCTAAGAATCAGTGAGTGGGTATGTAGTTATTGGTGTTGCAGTGTCTATGGTTTTGCGAATGGCAGTCTGTAATTTAGAGTGGGTATATCAAAGGTTATATTAGGGTGTGAGGAGGTGCATCAGATTATCACGTGGATGATGTCATCAGTGATGTCATTTGAGATGTCATCAGTGATGTCATCAGTGATGTCACTGACCATGTCATGAGTGATGTAATATGTGACGTCATCAGCAGTGCATTGCGGGCGCGAGTTATAGTTAGCTGAACTAACTATAACGGGGGAATTTCTATGGTTTTGTATGAGTGAAATGTCCAACTAACTATAACTGTCCCTAAAACCTATGGTTTTTTCAGTGAATATATATATATATATATATTTTGCAGGTAACCCTTTTCCTTGACGATTCACTGCTTCACGAATCGGAAAAAAGGAACGGACTCCTCTTCTTTTGTGCAATTATTTATTTTTAATTTCTTTTGCGCTGTGCTGCCATGACGCGTTTCGGCCCGTGCGGGCCTTGATCACATGACGCGCTGACAACACTTCCCCATTTTTAAAGTGCCAGTGCATACAATCGATATCAACAACAGACTGTCATGTTCCAAGGTTGCTTCGAAGCATTTGGCAGTAGAGAAATACTAAATGCAACATTTAATTATAGATTTCAAGTTCCAATGTGCAAATATACATATATAAATTGTATAAATACAATAAATAACATGAACATACACGACACATGGTTAAAACCTTAATTCCTCCAATTGGTAATGTATATGTGTGCCTGTTTTAATTACCAATTTAAAAACCCAATGTGCAAAATTGCATATCAAACTTGTTTGTATAAATACAATAAATGGAATAGACGTACATCACACATGGTTAAAAAACTGATTTACTCCAATTGGCGATGCCTTGTATTAGACCCCAGGCTTGTTATTCTCTGTTTCAATGCATGTTACATTACCATTTTTAGGCAGACGGAGTTTTAGTTGCAACGATATTGTGTAAACATCCCGCCCCAAAGGGCTTTAGGCTCTACTGCTACATGACAATTAAAGTGCAAAAAATGTTTGTGCAAAATGACGCGAGTGTGCACCCTGTGCAAAAAGCGATACCTAAAACTCGAAGAGTTTGGTTACGCTTATTAAAGTGACAGTGCTAAAATAAAAATGCTTAGTGCTAAAACTCTAACTTAAGATACAGCTACTTATTTTAAAAAGGAAAGTGATGAGGCAGGAATATTGGAAGCACTGAGATTTCACTTTCCATGCCTAAATGCATGTGTTTCACCACAGAGATATTACAGAATAATGCTGATTTTTGGAGGATACTGGTTACCCAGTTTATGCCTCATTATAACCACGTGTACAGATCCTCTGTAGTATTGAGCCCATGAGGGCTCTTACTGTCCAGCTCCAAGATATATTTGGTTTCAAGTTTCCTTAGGAGTGCCTCTCTATTTCCACCTCGCCTTAACAGGGGAATTGTATCTATGGCATAATATTTTAATTGTTGTATGTCATTGCTATGTACCTCCCTGAAATGTCGGGCCACTGGATAAGTTGTATCCGAATTAGTGATGGCCCGTAAGTGCTGGAGAATCCTCTTGTGAACCTGCAGTTTTGTGCTTCCCACATACTGCAGTCCACAAGAGCACTCCAGCACATAGATGGCAAACTCCGTTTTGCAGGTTATCAGTTTGTTGATTATAGTAGGTTTATCGCCAAAAGGTGTCTGGAACGTTGTCTTACTGATGCCATGTTTACAGGCCTTGCAAGAAGAGCATCTCACAAATCCCTTCCGCCCTGATAACCACCCGGACCCTGTTCTTACTTCTGGACTGCTACTGACTAAGAAGTCACTAGTGGAAGGGGCCTTCCTGTAGGTGATAGTGGGTTTTGCTGGTACTACGTCCCTCATCTGAGGATCACTGAGTATCAAATGCCAATTACTCATTATGATCTTACTAAGACTATCTTTTTGTTTGTTGTATGTTAAGATAAGTCTAAGGTCATTGTTATTTGTATGTGATCCCGTTTCTGTACACAGTTTTGCCTTGCTGTGAGATGGTTTGAACAGCAAGTCGTGTCGGGTCAACTTCCTAGTCTTTTGTATGGCAATGTCCACTGTTTGCTCTGCATATCCTCTCTCTAGGAAGCGCATTTTACTTGCTTGTTGTGCCAATAAGAGGTCTTTCTCATTGCTACAGATGCGGCGGATCCTGAGCATCTCCCCATATGGGATGCTACAGATGGTGTGTCTGGGGTAGAAGCTGGTTGATGGAGTGTCGTGTTACCTGCAGTAGGTTTTCGATGCAGTTTGGTGTGTAACTGTTCCTGCGCTACATACACCTCCACATCTAAAAAACAGATTGACTCTTTACTTACATTGCAGGTAAAGTGCAGGTTTAGATCATTATCATTTATTTGTTTAACAAATTCCTCCGCACTCTGCTTGGTACCCCGCCAAATAATAAATAAATCGTCGATATAACGAATCCATTTAACCTCATGGTCTGCTACTAAATCTACATATTTGGTGTTGAGTACAGCTTCCTCCCACCACCCCATGTGGAGGCAGGTGTAGCTCGGGGAAAAGCTCGCCCCCATAGCTACCCCCTCACTTGCTGGTAAATCTGCTGATTGAATAAAAAGTAATTATTATCTAGGCAAAACTGAATCAGACTGATCAACATTTTGTTGTGTTGGTAATACTGGATCAATCTGGAGCCTAAAAAATAATCCACCGCCCTTAAGCCATCCCTGTGATGGATTGACGTGTACAGGCTAGATACATCCAATGTCAATAGTACATAGTCATTTTGCCACTGGAGATTGTGTATCTGTTTTAAAAAATCCGTAGTGTCCTGAACATAGGATGGCAGGGTTTTCACGAGGCTTTGTAAGAAGAAGTCAATATATACAGACACATTTTCTAGTAGACTTTGTTTGGCTGATATTATTGGCCTTCCCGGCGGATTTCTGATATCTTTATGGACCTTCGGTATAAAGTATATAACCGGCGTAATTGGGTGGTCGTTTTTCATGAATCTGTATTCGTCCTGATTGATTAGGCCCGCGCTTTTCCAGGCCAAGAGTCTTGTGCACAATTCGTTTTGAGCTGTCAGTATTGCTTGTTTGTTACCCAATCTATAGCACTTGCGATCATTTAGTTGTGACATGGCCTCTTTCAGGTATTGTTGCAGTAGCCAAATCACAACATTTCCACCTTTATCCGAATTGCGGATAACTACTGTGTCGTTGTCACGTAGTTTGCTGATAAGTTGGTAATATCGTTGTTGGTTAGTGTTATATTTCCTTTTGCTGGCTGTTATTTTATAATTGAGTTTCTTTATCTCAGCTGTGATTGTTTAATTGAATGTGTCTATTGAGTCTCTTGGCATGATCGGCACAAATTGGGATTTTAGTTTGAAGTCTGTGCGTGGAGTTGCATTGATTACAATCCCTTGTTGTTCCATGAGAGTTTGTGTGGAATCTGAAGGTATGGTGTTAGATTCATTACTCTGTAAAGCTTGTAAATCCCCAAGTAAATTTACATCCGCAGCTGTTAATGCGCAGGTATTATTTGATTTCCTTTCGTTTGTTGGCAACGTACTTGCTTTACTTTGTTGTTGTAAGTGAAATTTCCTTAATTTCAATTTCCTTATAAATTTGTATATATCTGCCCTAGTTTGAGGGTAATCAAAGTTCGTTTCTGGGCAGTAAGAAAGTCCAAGTGCTAAAAGTTGTTGTTCTGCACTATCGAGGTTGATGTCAGACATGTTCACAATTGTGTTACTAGACTGTTGGCTCAATTTTATTTTCGGCGCCAGCTCTTTTTGGCCGAATTCTTGTTGGAGCGCTTTTTGTCGTTCACGCCTTCGTTTCCTTCGTTCCCGTCGTCTTGTATTTCGCCTCTGTTTAATTTGGGTTTTACTTTTGGATTCCTCGGGCGCAACGTTTGGCGCCGTTCTTCTCTTAAAAAATGCAACTCCTCGGCAAGTGTGTGTTTTTGTTTCCGTGGCTCAAGACCACCTGTTGCACCTTTATTTTGTTCCATGTCAGAGCCGCTATCAATTGCGGAACTGAAATCAGATAAAGAGGATGCTTCCTGTAGTTGACGGCTAGGGCCTGCTGTGGCCTCATTGTGTACTGCCAGTCTTGCTCCCTTGTGTGATGCTTTTACTGCATCATATTTGCGGTCGAAGGTGAAGATTTGACCACTGTCATAATCTTGTTTATCCCTCTGAAATTTAAAGGTTTTTCTCTTTTTTATAATGTCTTCCTCCTTCTTCAATCTTGCAATCATCTCCTCTCTAAGTTTGGACACGGCCTCTCCGCCTTCCAATATTGCAATTTGTTGATTCAATTGATCAATTTCTTTTTGCAAACCAATCCTGTCGATATGGGCATATTTATCCAGAATTTCTACTAGGTTTCGTGATGCTGCCAGGTTACTCTCAGCCCATTCACGCAGCATATCCGGATTCGGATTTTCATAACTTGGTGTAAGCAATATGCGGAGTCCGCGGGGAATTCTACCTACTTCCAAATATTTGGTGAGAGACCTATGCTCCCACCATTTGGCTTGTTCAGCCTTCATGACTTTCTCCAGTTTTTTTTATATAACTCTTTAATGTTGATAGAGTTCCTACTAGATTCATCATTGCTAACTCGATTAGCTGGCTGTACACTAGGGTTCTCCGTGAACATTTCCCCAGCTGCCTCCTCCCTGCCTCGCAGCACGTCGGCGGCCATTCTCAGCGCTGTTTGTTATGTGCGGGGCTATTGCAGTAACTTCTGCTTGCCTCGCAAAGCACACCTCCCACCGGACAATCGTGACTGCTCCTACCTTGTGGATTTCGCTGGCACTTTCCGCATCTTCCGACTCGGAAACTCCCGCTGTGCCACTCCTCGATTGGGGCTTTATCCTTTTTCGTCCAGGGGCTGCTGCGACCTTCTCCTCGAGGAGACCAATACTTCCGTATCCAAGACCCGGATTCAGCTTCCTGTCGCTGTGAATGTATATATATTCACTGAAAAAACCATAGGTTTCAGGGACGTTATAGTTAGTTGGACATTTCACTCGTACAAAACCAGAGAAATTCGGCCGTTATAGTTAGTAGAGCTAACTATAACTCGCGCCCCCGCAATGCACTGCTGATGACGTCACATATTACATCACTCATGACATGCTCAGTGACATCACTCATGACATCACTGATGACATGTCAAATGACATCACTGATGATATCATCCAGTGACTGAGTGTTTCTTAAAAGTTCAAGAATGTTATATCTATATATGCCAAGGTATATTGAAGAATGATTGGTTGTCTGAGAACCTGTATGGGTGCCTGAGTGTCTGTGTGGGTGGGGGGGTGTGTCTCCCTGTATGGATGTGTGAGTGGGTGATTCACTGGGTGTATGCATTTATGAGTGCGTGTGTTAGGGATTGTATGGGTGAGTGAGTGTACGTATAGCTGTGTTGGTGAGTGAATGGATGGCTTAGTGGTATATGTGTAAGTAACTACATTTGTAAAAGGCAGTATTTGTGAGTGTTGGAGTATATAAGTGAGTATATTTGACAGTGAGAGATTGGGACAGTGGTTGCATGGATAAGTGTGTGCTTATGTCAGTAATTGTTGAAGACAGTACGTATCTGTATGAATAAGTGACATGGTATGTGTATAACTGTATAGGTGAGTAAAAGGCAGTGTAATTAATTCTTTGGGTGACTGACTAGGTTTTTGAGTAACTCTTTGGGTGAGTGGCAGTGTGTAAGTGTCTATATGGGTGTATGAGTGGATATATCAGTGGCTGTATTGATGAATGACTGCGTGTATAAGTGACTGTATGGGTTAGTGGGTGGATATGTGTGTAGACATATGAATCACTGAGCGGGTATGTACTAACTGCTATTGGTCTGTCTATAGTTTTGATATTGGTAGTCTGTATTTTAGAGTGGGTGTATGAAAGGTTTTATTAGGGTGTGAGGAGGTGCATCAGATGATCATGTGGATGATGTCATCAGTGATGTCATCAGTGATGTCATTTGAGATGTCATCAGTGATGTCATCAGTGATGTCACTGAGCATGTCATGAGTGATGTAATATGTGACGTCATCAGCAGTGCATTGCGGGGGCGCGAGTTATAGTTAGCTCTACTAACTATAACGGCCAAATTTCTCTGGTTTTGTACGAGTGAAATGTCCAACTAACTATAACGTCCCTGAAACCTATGGTTTTTTCAGTGAATTTCGAAGGTTTTTTAAATGCTAATTTCTAACTATAACGTCCCTGAAACCTATGGTTTTTTCAGTGAATTTCTAAGGTTTTTTAAATGCTAATTTCTAACTATAACATAGCAGTCGCGTTTGCAGATTGGTGGAGAAAGGTGAGCGTGGCCTTTGAACACCTCTTTGCAATCCCACTGTGTGGGATTTACTGGAGGTAACTGGAGGGGTAGTTAGCCCCCAACATCAACCTTGGGGGCCAACTACCACTCCTATTACCTACAGTAAGTCCCACACAGCAGGATTCCTAACTTCTCATAGCAGGCCCCGCCCCCTCCCTGCACCACTCTGCAAAAGCGCCCCCTGGAGCGTTTTAAGTTGGGGAATTAATTCCCCTTGAATACTGAGGGTCCCTGGGGGCCAACTAGCCCACCAGGTACCTCCAGTAAGCACCACAGAGCTGGATTGCAGAGAGGTGGTCCTAGGCCACGCACCTTTTTACATCACTCTGCAAACGCGGCTCCTGGTGCACTGCTGCTCAGAGGATGAAGTCCACTTATGTCCTGAGGTCCTCAGGACACAAGAGGACCTCATCGCCCCACCAGCAGTGCGCCAAGAGGCGCGTTTGCAGAGTGGTGTAAAAAGGGGCATGGCCTTGGACCACCTCTCTGCAATCCAGCTGTGTGGCGCTTACTGGAGGTACCTGGTGGGCTAGATGGCCCCCAGGGACCCTCAGTATTCAAGGAGACTTCATTCCCCAACTTAGAACGCACCAGGGGGCGCGTTTGCAGAGTCATGCAGGGAGGGGGCCGGGCCTCCGGCGAGTTGCCGGTTTCTTTTTCTTAAATTTTTTATTCAATGGGAGGGGGGCCACGTGCCCCCCTTCCCTGGGCCACTTTTGGCCCCGGAGGCCCCACTCCCCGGGGCCTGGCAGCCTTTTTGTTTTTACATTTTGAAGAGGGGGCCAATTATGGCCCCGGGGACCCCAACCCCCGGAGCCTGGCCAGACTTCTTTTTTTATGGTATTTTTGGGAGGGGGGCCGCTGGCCCCCCTCCTTAGGTCAATAATGGCCCCGTGGACCCCATCCCCCGGGGCCGACCTTTCCGTTTTTAATTTTTTTTTATAGTTTTAATTACAGGGGAGGGGGCTGCATGGCCCCCCTCCCGGGCCCCTTCTGGCCCCGGGGACCCCATCCCCCGGGGCCTGGCCTCACCATTGGGGACCGTGGGGGGAGCCCCAAAGCCCCCATGGTCCCTGCCGGCTCCCCGCCTCCTGCGGGAGCCGGCATTGCTTTTGCACAAGGGGAGCTGCTGACATGCAGCTCCCCTTGTGCAAAAGCAATCTGCTTTGGTTTTTGGAAGCGAGAGCAGGTTTCCTGCTCTCGTGTCCAAAAACCAAAGCAGAGTTTGCTATGACAGGGCGGGAGCCGTGCTCCCGCCCTGCCATAGCAAACAGCAATGTCCCGGGGTGGGCACCCCGGGACATTGCAGGAGCCGGCCCTGGGGGGTGGTGATCCCCAGGGCCATCAAGGGCTCCTGGAGGGGGGCCACGCGGCACCCCTCCCATCATTTGTAAAGCCCCGGGGAGGTGGTGGTCCCCGGGGCCGGGGGTTCGTAACGGACCCCTGCATTTGAATATTTAGTGCCCCGGGGAGGTGGTGGTCCCTGGGGCATTGTGGGGGGGCTCAAGCCCCCCATACTAATTATTAGTTATCGCCCCGGGGAGGTGGCGGTCCCCAGGGCTTGGGGGGCCCGCGAGGCCCCCCACCCAATTTTAACAAAGCTCCGGGGAGGTGGTGGTCCCCAGGGCTGCTGGAGGGCCACGTGCCCCTGTGCATAAATTATGAAGCCCTGGGGAGGTGGTGGTCCCCGGGGCTGTGGGGGCCCCCGTGGGCCCCCACACCTTTATTTAGAATTGCCCCCGGGACCTGGCCCACTCAGGGGCTTTTTAACAAATAAAGCGCGGGAGACCGCGCTTCGTTTTACTTTATAATTTTGGCCGGATTCGCGCACCCAGCACGAATTCGGCCAAAATTATTTTTTAACAAAATGCTTTTTTTGGGCCTGGGGGTTCTTGTGGGACCCCCTGAGCAGGCCTAGGGGGTCAGGGTGTTTCTACCCTGCCCCCTTTTCTTGTTTTTCATCTTTTTTTCACCCTTTTTCTTGTGACTCGGTCACCGAGTCACAAGATGCTGCCAACACTTCCTGGTTTGGAGTGTTGGCAGCCAATCAGAAGTCAGCTCATGCTCGGGAGGAGTCGCGACTCCTCTTCGGTGCTCAGATATATAAAACATTTTTTTTTTATTTCTCATCAACTACTGAACGGATATACACCATTTTAAAAAAAGCACGCTTTCTAGACCAAGACCTACCTTTTTGCCAAATTTGGTGTAATTCCGTTCAGCAGTTCGAGCTGTAGCCTGTTTCAAAATTCCTATGGAAATTAACATTGAAAAAATGCGTTTTGGGACCCCCCTTTTTTCTTGGCCCCCACTTGACGAATCGCCCCCAAACTTTCAAGACAGGAGCTGACCTGAGTGAACCATTAGTTTTGACAATTTCACGGAGATTCGTCAAACGGCTCCAAAGATATTGGCAAATCAAAAAACGCTTTTCCTATGGATAATAGGTCCTAACTATAGCTACCTACTGGCGACCGCCAGTAAGTAATATATATATATGTGCAAGAGTAGAAAAAATCACGTTGGCAGTGGTACATTAGCCTCTTTATGGAAAGTCATATTCTCTTAGGGGCATATTAGCAAGACCCACGTTAAAATTATCGCCGTTTTAGCGGCAGGAAACTGCCGCTAAAACGGCGATAATGGGCTTGGTAATATGCGTTATAGAATTCCAATAGAAGCCCAGGTTAGATGTGCAGGACATCTAACCTGGGCTTCTATTGAATTCCATAACGCATATTAGCAAGCCCATTATCGCCGTTTAGCGGCAGTTTCCTGCCGCTAAAACGGCGATAATTTTAACGTGGGTCTTGCTAATATGCCCCTTAATGTGCCCAGATGAAACATGGGAAACTTTCCCAAAGTTGAAACATCCATTTGAGAACCAACCTTTTATATTTGGAGTGTAAAACAGAAATTCTTAAACAAGCCGTGTGTTTTTTTTACAAGAGTAGAGAAAGGTAGTTTAGCCGGGTGGTGCAACAGCCTTCTTCATGGAAAAATGGGCATTCTCAGAATTGCCCATGTCAACTACAAGAGATTTTCTCAGCGTTGAAGTCTTGTTATTTGAAGGCCTAATCATATAAACGAGTCTTACAAATTGTATTCTTGAACTGAGCTAGTATGCTCATTGTGTAAGAGCAGAGTAAGTCACTTTGGCTGACGTACAGTTGTCTTTTTCATGGGAATAAAAACCTCAGAATGTGCCTACTTTAATTATAGGAGTCTATTTCTATATGTTAACAAAAACATTTTTGAGGAGTGAGCCCAAATGTACATCGGTGTGTGTGGGGTATACATCTAGGCTTCCTAAAAGGGGCTGGTGAATCCTTTGTTCAGGAATAGAGAAAGACAATTTGATAGTCATGCAGTAGCTGCTTTTGTGAGAAAAGAAACCTTAAAATGTGCCCGGTTAAAGATAGAGGGGCATATTAGCAAGACCCACGTTAAAATTATCGCCATTTTAGCGGCAGGAAACTGCCGCTAAAACGGCGATAATGGGCTTGCTAATATGCGTTATGGAATTCCAATAGAAGCCCATGTTAGATGTGCAGGACATCTAACCTGGGCTTCTATTGGAATTCCATAACGCATATTATCAAGCCCATTATCGCCGTTTTAGCGGCAGTTTCCTGCCGCTAAAACGGCGATAATTTTAACGTGGGTCTTGCTAATATGCCCCAGGATTCCTTCACAAAGTTGAAAAACAGGTTTTCAGCAGTGGGCATTTTGTACATAGAGTCTTAAACACTAAGGGCCTAATTGCGAGTTTGGCGGTGCGGTGCCGTGTTAGCCCTGCTGCTGCACCACCAACACCGTGGTTAGGCCGCACGCCAGATTATGAGTTATTCTCGTGCTTTGCGGGCTTTTTTTTTTATGGTCCCACATCGGTGCATTGAAAATGGACACGCAATGGGAATGCCAAAACAGTTACTGTATGGTATGGACTGATAAGTCTGTGCCGTGCAGGAACTGGGGTGCATGCTATGTGCCCCCCTGCATGCATTCCAGGGCACAGAGGCACAAGGTGAGCCCTTTAGGGCCCCCTTTGTTTACTCTCTGCCACGGTTTTCATGGAGGAGGAACTGCCATGAAAACCGTGGCGGAGAGGAAACTTGTGATATGCTTGGCGGGACCACGGCGGTCCTGCCAAGCATATTGCGGCCTCCTGACCGCTGCAACATCGCCAGTGAACAGTGGTTCCCTGGTGGCTGTGGAAGACCACTACTGCAGCGCCTCCACAAGTCTGGCAGTCAGTATCCCACCTGACTCGTAATTGGCCCCTTATTCTTCAATTAGGTTTGTGGTCCCTTTGTGCCAAAGTAGAGAGAAAATCACTTACAGTTGTGTAACTACACTTTTCATGTGAAAAGGGACATTTTCAAAATGGGCACATGTTGAATATAGTGAATGGAACAAATATTGATTCCAAAATATCATGTGACATAAATATGTTGTCAAAAATATCACTACTGCAAAAATATAGTGGAACAGAATATCAAAAGTAAGAATACAGGTTTTATTGTATACAATATCATTATGAAGAAAATTGTTATAATTAATATTGTGTACTTTCATATAGTTGTAATAAACATTGTTTTTAAATATATCTACATATATATATACTAATAATATTAGTGTTGTTGTCTTTTTTAAATGTAGTTTATAATTTTAAATGTGCAATTGCATTTTTAAAATGTAATTAGTAGTTTATAATTTAGTAGTGGGATATTGAGTTTGTAGGGGCATATGGTGGGAAGTTAATTACATTTTAAAGAATTGTTTTTTAATATTAGGTAACATAAGGTAAATTAAATAGTTAATTGGCTATTATGTAAATGTTTTAAGTGTTTAATTGTTCTTTCATTTATTTGGGTTTAATTTTGGATTTCTAATTTATATTTTGTATAGTATAAATCGTAATCTATAATTTAGCAGCATTTAGTTCGAATTGTAGGGGAATAGAGTGAGAAATTATTTAAATTAAAATGGTTTCGTTTATTAGTTCTTTATATTATTTAAATATTTAAGTTAGAAATCATTATATAATTGTTTCCTTGATTATATAATATAACATTTTTTGTTTTATTAAGACTATGTAAGAAATAAGCAATAATGTTTATAAACAAGTTTATATTATATTTATTATTTTTATATGTTTCCTTGATTTAGTTTATTTTAATTTCTATTGTTTTATTTATATTTTAATTTATCTTCATGGTGTTTGTGTTTATTTTCAGTAGTAGTGAGAGAAGGGAATTCTATGTATGTTTATTTAAATATTTCATTTATTTATACATTTATTTTGTATATTTATAATAAATTGTACATTTTATTTAAATATATACAATATATTTGTTTTGTTTAAAAATGGTTAATCATTTTATGTTTTTAGGTATTTAAATATATTTTTAAATCAACACTTTCCCTACTGTTGCTTAGATTGGAGTGGAAATAGTAAATCTAGCCCATCCAATTCCAAAGCTTTCTTTATTGTTGCTTAATTGGAGTGGGAATAGTAAATCTAACCTCTCCGAAATCCAAACCTTTCTGTACTGTTGCTAACATTGGAGTAGGAATAGTGAATTTAACTCGTCTGAAGCCAAATATTTTCCCTGATTTTGTTTACGTTGGAGTGGGAATAGTAAATGTAACCCCTTTCAAGTGTATCACTTTTCCTACTTTTATTTTAATTGGAGTTAAATAACTAATTTTTGCTGTTTCTTTTAAATGCTGTTATATTTTTTAAATTACATATCTTTTTATGTTTATTATTTTAAAAAATCTATTTTTATTTGAAATGTATATTTTTTATTATTTTTATTTATTTACCTAATTGTGTTTTATGTTTTTAATATATGTTTTTTACAATTATTATTATTAATGTTAACAATATTCATGTACCTACATATTATCACGCTATTCAAAAAAAGTGCAGTTCACCCTAAACTGCTATTAAAATATATAGAAATGTATAAATAAAAATCTCCACCTATTACCACTTAAATAAAGTGGTAATAGATAGTGAACAACAATGAAACCTAAAACTTACCTATAAACAAGACCCTAACCCAGAACAAATCAAAATGCAGACCACAGAACACGGCAAAACTGTGATAAAAACAACATGGCTGTCTTTTTTTTTTTAAACGTATTTTTATTGGCATTTTAATATACATTTATCGTCACATATCAGTATTCATGTATGAAGCATAAGACATATAGGTTCTCTTACACGGGAGTCGTTACAGAGTTTGGTATGATTACTAAGCACTTTAGGTCCAAATGCGTCTGCAAAAAAGAAAAAAAAGGGGGGGCACAATAGGCATGGTACTCATCGGTAATGATTGCTCATTCCGCCTGTAGCATTGACTAAGATCAAAAGAACTGCTCCCATGCCCATCTTCCCCTTAAGTCTTCATGCTTTCCGGGCAGCCTGAGGTAACTATATCGGGGTGTGAATTGCCGTCGCCATCTTTAGGATCATATATGCAAGAATCTTGCCAAAGAAACATTTAAGAACAGAACTTCTAACTGCCTGGCATAGCCCAGCGTGGCTCTATCTGCGGATGACTCGTTATTAATTCCATTATATACATGGAGGGGCAAGGAAGAAAGAAGTGGGGGTGTCGCGCGCGGGGGGAAGAGACCCCCCGATTGAGTCACCATGAGACCAGGGGGGAGGCCAACTTCACTTCCACCATATGTCTCACATCCAATCAACCTCCATTCTCCCTTCCCTATATGCAAGTGGGGGGGTCTCCCAAGTTCCTCTACCGCTCATTCTAACTCTCGGGATGGGCTGGGCACTCTCAGGCGGGGACTTCGTGCCGCACTGCATTAGGCTGAAGGGGGCTTACTTTCTCCGTCCGTGCTACTTGGAGAACTCGGGTACTCCCAGGCACGTAATATATCCCTCCAGTGTTCTGCTATTGGGCGTTGACGCAGCCCCCTCATTTCTTCCCTACGCAGCGCCCTCTCCTCTGCTCCAGCCCAGGTAATCACCTCCCTCTCCCAGACATTCAACTGTGGTCCCCCGGGTGCTTTCCATATGATTGCTATACGCCTCCTGGCTAGCGCAAGTGCCAAATCTAAAAACCTGTTCCCTACTTTTCGCTTAGGTGATCTAGGAAAGAGTCCCAGTAAACAGACGTCTGCGGTGTAGGTAAGCGCTCGGCCAAACGCGCCATTGAGTTTAGTGAGTACTTCATGCCAAAAGATTTGCATAGCCCCACACTCCCAGGTCAAATGTAAGAAATCCGCATCCTCTCAACTGCATCTCGGGAATCTCCTCTGTTCCCCCCGAAAGTGACAAAAATCTTATGCGGTGTCAAGTAAGTCATGTGTACGTAATTAAATTGAACATATTTCAAACGTGTATTCCGCTATATTTTCTTTGGTGATTCCAGGACTCTACTCCATTCCGTATCAGCCAAATCCCTCCCCAAATTTCTTTCCCATTTCTCCCGCAGTCTCAGCAGGGGGGCTAGTGAGGCTTCGCGCAAGGACCCATAAAACCATTTGATTTGGTGTCGTACTGTACCCAAGGTAATCAGGGAGTGCAGCACTCCGTGCGTCTCTGGCTCTTCTCTATTCCAGCCCCATAGTTTCCCAAACGCTCGCTGCAATGCCTCATACATGAGGAACTGCCCAGAGGGCAAGCCACAGCTCTCCATCAGTACCACAAAGGGGAGCAAGTTTTTTTCGTGGTAACAGTCCCCCACGTTCTCGAGGCCCACCGCCGCCCAGGGCGCCATCTGCTCCGCAGTTATGATCTGCTGTGGTTCGCCATGCGGCAACCCCACCAGGGGTAACTCCGGTGAGTATTTCGGGGTATCGGGTATTTTCTTAATGCAACGCCTCCAGCACTGCAGTGCCGTGGTCTGTAGTATCGAGGTTTAAGGAACTTTAGTTGCAGGCACCAGGAGCTTTGCAAGTAGCAGACTGGGGCTCAGCCAGGTTCCGTTAAGAAGGTCCCTTCAACATTCAGTCCTTCCAGCCATTGCAGTTGAGCGGTAAGCTGATAGAGCTCGAAGTCTGGGACCCCCAAACCCCCCGCGTCTATAGGACGCCTCAATACCTGAAGCGACACCCTACGCCTACCATCTCCCCAGATTAAGTCTCTCACCAGAGAGTCCAGATTGCGAAACCATCTCACGGGCATCAACACTGGCATATTGGCAAAATAATATAGCAAGCGGGGAAGCATTACCATTTTCACCAGGGAAATTCTAGCCATTATGGGAAGGCGCAAAGTACCCCAGAACAGAACATTAGACCGGAGCGATCGCAGCGCTTTATCCAAATTGCCTTCTCTTAAATCCTCCAACGAGTGGAAGATTTGAACACCAAGATATTTAAAGGTGTCTGAAGCCCAATAAAGACCTGCAGGCACATCCGGGGGGCGCGCTACCTGCCCGACCACCGGGAACAAATTTGTTTTCCCCTTATTAACCCGTAAGCCCGACAGCTCCCCAAATGCCGCCAGAAGTTGCAGGGCCATCTCCGCACCTCTAATGGCATCACAGAGGTAAACGAATAAATCGTCTGCATAAAGAGAGATAATATGCGTCCTCCCCCCTATTGCCAATCCCATGCCGTCCCCCCCCTGTCGGAATAATTCGGCCAAAGGTTCTATCGCCAAGGCAAATAGAAGTGGCGACAAGGGGCAACCCTGCCTGGTACCCCGTGCTATATCATATTGGGAGGAGATGGTTTTACCAGTCTTGACCCTGGCTGTGGGCTGTGTCTACAGCAGTCGCACCCATGCCACCCAACCGTCACCCATGCCCAAGCGCCTCATAACCGCAAGCAGATAGTCCCATCCCACGGTGTTGAAGGCCTTCTCCAAATCAATCGACAAGATGGCAGCCTGCCGGAGGGCCCGTGCCTCTGGATGGTACAGCACCGAATACAACTGACGAAGGCTGTACGAGGTATTGCGGGAGGGGATGAACCCATTCTGGTCAGCATGGATTAGTTCCTGCATATGCGGAAGCAACCTAAGTGCCAATACTTTACTAAGTATTTTAAAATCAGTGTTAAGCATAGAGAGGGGCCTATAATCCTTTACCTAAGCGTCTGGGGACGTAGTCTTGGGGAGTGGGATTGCCAGCGCATTCCCGTGTAGTGTCTGGCAGGCAACCCAGCTGAAAGGACTCTGCATATAATGTCACCAGTCTCGGGGCTAACTCAGACCCATACTTCTTATAAAATTCCCCCGGTAAGCCATCCGGGCCGGGGGTTTTCCCATCAGCCATAGCGATGATGGCTCCCTGTATTTCCTCCAGGGTCACTGGTCCGCCCAATTCCTCTTGTGTTTCCGCATCCAATGTGCAAAGGTCTAACGGGTCCAAAAAAGCACCAACAGAAGCATCATGGGTCCTAGGGGGGCAGTATAGAGGGCCCTATAATAGTTTTGTTGTAAATAAAAGAAAGTCCATTCCATGTTGTATGGTAGTCATTCCAAGTATTTATTTAAGTATAGAAGACATGTAGAGGAGAACCCCACCAGGAGCAGCCTTCCTGCTGCTCAGCCCTACTCCAACTGACTCTCTGTCACACACCCAACATTCTATCATGCACTCTCTCACCAACATTCCATACAGGCTGAACAGCAGGTATAACAAGTTTCTAAACTGGGCATTGATTTCTCCCGGATCATGCAGGGTAAGGCCATCTGCTGTCCTTATACGCATAATCGGGGACCCATGCATTTCCGGCCGAATCAACCAAGATAGTAGTCAACCAGTCCGTCCCTCCTCCCCCTGTACTCTGTCCATGTATGCTTTATAATCATAGGACCTAAGCCGCTCTAGCGTATCGTTGTACTGTGTGCGTTTAGCCAGTAGGCGTTTATGTGCCTGTGTGTCCTGTCCCTGTATATTGTCCAACTCACGTATTTCTCCCTCTATAGCCAGCAGGCCACGGTGGAGTTCTCTACGCACACCCACAGTTTGCCCCATGCAGTGTCCCCGCACCCCCACCTTGAACGCCTCCCACTCTATCAATGCAGAGGATGCGGATCGCTCATTGTTCTCAAAATAATCACAAACGAAGAACTGCAGGGCTTCTGCAAACGGCTCGTCTTCTAAAGACACTGGGTTAAGGCGCCATGTGGGTATCGGGGGTCTGTCCCCCTGTGGCTGGTAAGTCAGCAGCAGCGGGCTATGATCGGAGAGAGTCCGTCCCAAATATTCTGTGTGGGTGATGGAGTCACTGAGAGTGGGGGAACACCAAAAGGCATCTAGCCGGGTATGGAGCTGGTGCATTGGAGAGTAAAAGGAGTATTCTCGTACTTCCCTGTGTTGTATTCTCCAAATATCTTTCAATCCCCAGTGGGACATCCATTCCCGCAGTCCAACTGCCACTCGGCGGGTCTGAGCCCCATGCAGGGGAGGGTGAGACCGGTCTAAATCCACGTCCACCACTCCATTGAAGTCCCCTCCCATTAGCATTGGACCCACCATCATGTCTGCCATACGGGTAGAGAGATCAGCCATATAGGCCAGTTGGTCTTGGTTGGGGGCATATACGCAGCCCAGTGTGCTTTCCTGCCCATATAATCTTCCCAAGAAAAAGACATACCTGCCCTCTTTATCTATAGCAGATCGAGTTAATTCAAAGGGCACTCCCGACCTAATCCATATTAACGCCCCACGGGCATACGCCGAGAAGGACGTAGCATAGACCTGCCCCCGCCACCTCCTACGCAGCCCATCCACTTTGATTCGGAGCAGGTGAGTTTCCTGTAGGAAGGCCACATGCACTCCCCGTCTCCTAAGATAGCTATGTACATTATGGCACTTGGACATGGACCCCATCCCTTTAATGTTCCACGTGAGAAATTTTTGCATCTGGTGATGTGCTGACATTCTTGACTAAGTAGTCTACTCCTCCCCCCCACCATCACCAACCCCCCCACAAGCCCCTCCAGAAAGGGAAGCAATCCATTCTCCGCGCTGTAGGCAAGCCAGGTCTTACGCAAACAAAAACAGAAGAAGAACGAAAATAGATCCCAACATGGATCAACTCCCCAATCCCAGAGTAGTGTGACAACGGCCACCCACCCAAACCCTTCATACATCTTTAATAGTCAATCGAGGTCCAAACCAACTATGGTAAGGTCCTACAGGGGATCGTGGCTTTGTCCAATGTCTCGTATCCGTGTACGAAGTACCAGTGACCGTGCCAGGCACCGACCTCCAAAAAAGTCAAACCCGAACCATTTTACCTCCATAATCCAGTGCTGTCCTGCCGCCTCTACAGGGCCGGGATACTTAACCAAGGCCACCTCTCGTTGCAGTCCCACTTATATGATCTCATCCGCAGTGTTCGAGGTGACCTGTGGCATACTGAGACTGTCGGCGTTGGAGTAGTCTGAGTCCAATTCCGAGCCCTCCGTGCCCCTCGGCGAGCGTGATCCCACCTCCGATTGCATTTTGTCATCTTGCATGATCTCAGCCACTGCTTGCAGCGCCGCCGCTCGTTCTCGTTCCCATTCCCGTTCCGTTTGTGAGGGGCTGGGCTTCTTTGGGATGTTCCTCGCGGACGTCTCCTGGTGCGCTTTCCAGTCCGTCGATTCTGGCAGGGCGGTACCTGGTCTCGCGCCACTCGGGGGGCCCCAGCCTTGTACCCCTCCAACCACTCCCATGCCGCCGGAGCGTTTTCACAGAAGTGGGTCTTGCCGTCCTCTATGTTGCGAAGCCGGGCAGGGAAGATGAGGGAGTATTGGAGGCCCTCTGCTCTCAGCGCCTTTTTAACCTCCAGGAAGGAGGCGCGGCTCCACTGCACTTCAAGGGTATAGTCCAGGAAAATAGAGACCTTACTATTATTGAACTGAAACGGGCCGTCTGATCGAGCTCTCTGTAATAAAATGTCTCTATCCTTGTAGTGGAGAAGTCTGGCCACCACCGGCCTCGGGGGTCGGCCCGGTGCCGGCGGGCGCGCCGGGACCTGGTGCGCTCTCTCCAGAGTATAAAACTGCGTCAGCCCTTCCGGCGCGACCACAGTGTGGAGTCAAGGCTCCAGATAAGCCATCATGTTGCCATTTTTGATCCCCTCCGGCAGGCCCAAAATGCGGATGTTGTTTCTCCGGCTGCGTCCTTCACTATCCTCTGCTCTGTGTTCCAAGATTCTGACCCTGTCAGTTAATTCCACCACTTGGTTAAGTGTGGCCTGGTGGGCTGGGGACAGTTCTTCCAGAGTCGACTCCACCACTTTCACCTGTTCATTAAGTTTCTATTGTTCAGCACGTAGGAGGCCCAGACCCACCGACACTGTGCTTATCTCCTGGTGCAATGTCTCTTTTGTGTCCGAGATTGCCTCTAGGATCTTGGCCAGTTGCTGCTGTACAGGGTCCTCAAGGTGTCGTGCCTCAGAAGTGCTCAAGCTTGTTCCCGCTGGTCGTCTTCCTGCTCCGGGGCGGCCCCCGTTGTCTTTACTCTGGGTTTACCCATTTCAAATACGCAGATTAGCGTGCTAGTGCAGTACTGAGCACTCTCCAGGGAAACCCCCTCCGCACTAATAACAGCAAGAACAGCAAACAGGTCCCAATGGAATTTAGCACGCAGTTTCAACGGGGTTCAATAGCCCCTCTCTCATACAGCTCCTGCGATCCAGCGGATGGGCCGCACTATAGAGGAAGAGGCAAGGAGAGGGAAAGGGGGAGGGGGCCTCACCCCGATCTGCGGCCCCTATGAGGGTCCCCCAACACAAGGAGAAAGGCTCTCACCGCTATGTTACTGCGTCGGTGTCTAGTGCTCCACCACTACTCCACTCTATGTCCAGGCTGCGTGGTCATTGCGGTCTCATAGAGGCTGCACAATTAATGGCAGGTGCCGCACCAAAGCTCCTCCAGGGCACCACTCACCGCAGGGCGCCACCGCGGAATCTTCCAATCAGTCCACTCACTTGTAGAGCCCAGGTTAGCCCTCTGCTCATGCACCCCAGCCCAGGGCCAGCCGCGGGTCCAGCATACTTCAGGCCTTCTCGGGCCTACTCTGCCCCAGAATCCGCCGCCACAGGCCCACCTCAGCCGAGCACGATTCTGGCGACAGGTAATCGGGGCGGGCAGCGCAGCTCTCTGCTAATCGAGGCAAGGAAACACCACCGCAAGCGAGTCGTGTCTCAGGGCTGCCCCCACCACGCCAATCACCTCTGGGCCCAGGCCACAGATCGCCGCTGATGCAGTCACGGCCCAGCCATCCAGCTGCAGCGCCAGTCGCCGCACTCAGTCCGCCTTAGTGCACAGAGGCTGCCACAGAGATCCCCAATCTGCCCACAGGATCCGGGGGTCGCCCACACAAAGCAGCTGGACTCCTCTGCGTCCGCAGGCCTCGAGTGCAGCATGGCCCAGCATAGCGCTCGTCATCCGCCTCAGCAGAGCATCTCTCTCCAGGCTCACCCCGCAGCTTTGTAGTTCCCGGGATCTCCGGCAAGGAACGGCACTCCGGCCGCTGCAGGGTCTCTCCAGATGCAGCAGGGCTCCCCTAGGTCAGTGGTCGCGTCTAGAGGAGTGCACGATGTCGGGAAACAGCATTTATGGCCGGATAAATGCCAGGTCGGCGCGGAGCCACTCGCTCACGCGTCTGCCATTGCTGGCTGCGAAGCCACGCCCCCGACATGGCTGCCTTTTTCCTTTGGTAAACACAGCCATTAGCCAGTCACTTATTCACTTCTCAGTCCCATGTACCATTGTATACCGAGAACGTACCATGGTATAACATGGCACAATCTATAAGTACATTTTTTTAAAGTTATAAGTTTAACACTACTTACACTATTTACACATACTACCAAAAATGAACATTTATGCATCATAATGTATATTCCTGTCATATGACTTTTACATTTGTTCACACACTTTCACACTACATCTGTTTCAATTAACACACTCCATGCCACTCCACTCTATGACACTTCTTTTTATGCCACTCCACTCAATGTCACTCCACTTTACGTCAGTCCATTATAGACAACTACACTGTGCGCCACTCCACTGTACTCCACCCCACTCCACTCTAGGCTACTCCACGCTACACCTCTCTACTTTACGCTATTATACTGTACGTCACTCTATTCTATTACACTCCAGAATATGCCACTTAAATGCATGCCTCTCCACTGCACGCCTCTCAACTGTATGCTATTCCACTGTATGCAAATCCACTCTACGACACTACACTCAATGCTATTCTACTCTATGCCATTCCACTCTGCGCCACTTCATGGTATGCCACTGCATTCTACACTATTCCACTAGATGCCACTCCACTCTGCGGCACTCCACTGTACTCAACTGCTGTATATGCCACTCCACTCTACCACAATCCACTGTATGCTATTACACTGTACAATACTACATTGTATGCCACTCCACTGTACATCACTACACTCTACGCTTCTACAGTCTAAGCTGTTCCACTGTATGACCCTGTACTCTATGCTACTCCACTATATGCCACTCCACTTTATATCACTAGACTTAATGCCACTAAACTCAATTTTATTCCACTCAACACTACTCCACTGTACGGCACTCCACTCTATACTACTCCACTGTACTCCATTGTAGTCTACGTTATTCCAGTATACGCTATTCTTCTGTTCACCACTCCATGGTACGTCACTCTACCCTATGCTATTCGAATTTATGCCACTTCACTGTACCTCACTCTACTCTATGTAAGTTCACTCTACACCACTCTCCTCTACGCCTCTCCACTCTTTGCCACTCCATTCTATGCCACTCCACTTGACACTATTCCAGTCTAAGCCACTGCACTGTATGCCAATCTACTTAACAAAATTATTGGTGAGAAAACTGTGCATGGCGGGGGAGCAAGTTATAGTTACCTTAGGGCATGAGTTATAATTACTTTAAACAACTATAAGTATAACAGCTGAATTTCAATGGTTTTGTACATTTAAAATGTGAGCCTAACTATAACGTTTCTGTAACCTTTGGTTTTTTTAAGTGAATTTCTTTTAAAAAAATTCTATTTCCTAACTATAGCTTCCCTGTAATCTTTGTTTTTTTCAGTGAATATATATAGATATATATATTATTTGAAAAAAACAAAGGTTACAGGGACGTTATAGTTAGGCTCAGGTTTCACTCGTACAAAACCAGTGAAATTCAGCAGTTATAGTTAGCTGAGCTAACTATAATTCGGTCCCCCGCAATGCACTGCTTATGACCTCACATATTACATCCCTCATGACCTATATAATACATCCCCGTGGGTGACCTACTCACCTGTAGTGGCCTGAGGTTTGACACAGAGCCAGGCCCTGCGCCCAACCCTCTGCAGGAGCCGAACCTCCTGCTGCACATGGCTTTCAACCCAGCCATGTGCAGAGTGGTGTTGGGGGCAGGGCCTGAACCCCCACAGGTTTGCACTACTGACAATGTGATGTAACGATATAAAGGGTGTCAGTTTAGGTAAGGCAGACCTACTGACTCTGAACGGGTCAGAGCACCAAAATATAAAACATGGGCATCTTTACTTTATAATAAGGTTAAAAGACACACAATTGATGGACAGAATGCAGAACAAATCAAAACATTCACCCCCAGTCAAGAGATCTGGGTTAAATCCATCATTCTTTTGCTCACCATGCCACCCCAGTTTAGACCTGGCCATATGCAAATCAGACTTGACCCTGTGCCTCATTGGAACAGTCCAGCCCGAATTGCCAAGCCAGGTTCTCCCTGGACCGGATCAAGCATCCTAGGACCGGTTTCGGGGTTTCACCCCTCATCAGCCAGGATAGCTTGAATCCAGTGACACAGTGAGCCCGGGGCCCACGTCTGGGCATAACTGGCGCACTTAGGACGAGAAAGCAAAAGACACACAATTGATGGACAGAATGCAGAACAAATCAAACCATTCACCCCCAGTCACGAGATCTGGGTTAAATCCATCATTCTTTTGCTCACCATGCCACCCCAGTTTAGACCTGGCCATATGCAAATCAGTCTTGACCCTGTGCCTCATGGGAACAGTCCAGCCCGAACTGCCAAGCCAGGTCCTCCCTGGACTTGAAACAAGCATCCTAGGACCGGTTTCGGGGTTTCACCGCTAATCAGCCAGGATAACTTGAATCCAGTCGCACAGTGAGCCCGTGACCCACGTCTGGGCATACCCGGTGCACTTAGTGTGAGAAAGCAAAAGGCACACAATTGATGGACAGAATGCAGAACAAATCAAAACATTCACCCTCAGTCAAGAGATCTGGGTTAAATCCATCATTCTTTTGCTCACCATGCCACCCCATTTTAGACCTGGCGATATGCAAATCAGTCTTGACCCTGTGCCTCATGGGAACAGTCCAGCCCGAACTGCCAAGCCAGGTCCTCCCTGGACCGGAAACAAGCATCCTAGGACCGGTTTCGGGGTTTCCCCCTTTATCAGCCAGGATAGCTTGAATCCAGTGGCACAGTGAGCCCGGGACCCACGTCTGGGCATACCCGGCGCACATAGGGCGAGAAAGCAAAAGACACACAATTGATGGACGGAATGCAGCACAAATCAAAACATTCACCCCCAGTCAAGAGATCTGGGTTAAATCCATCATTCCTTTGCTCACCATGCCACCCCAGTTTAGACCTGGCCATATGCAAACCAGACTTGACCCTGTGCCTCATGGGAACAGTCCAGCCCAAACTGCCAAGCCAGGTCCTCCCTGGACCGGAAACAAGCATCCTAGGACCAGTTTCGGGGTTTCACCCCTCATCAGCCAGGATAGCTTGAATCCAGTGGCACTGGCAGTGTTGCAAAATGTTTTTCCTTCTTCAGAGTAACACTTTAAATGTGGGGGTGCCTGCAATTCTGCGCACAGTCTTCTCAGGTTTCTGTACCACTCATAAAGTGCAAGTGCATCCCATTGAGCTTGCCAGCCCAATTACTCATCAAGAGGCCAATCAAAACAAGCGGGAGGGAGAACACTGCCTAGCATACCCCTTGTCCCCAAATGTAATTTGTTTTGCAGTGCCATGATCCAGAGGAACTCTTGCAGAAGCAAGTGTTTCCCCCTGTGCTCCTGAGAAAGTCTTGCCAAAGGCCATATGTAGCAGGGTCGGACCCCTGCGGGTGGTGGGCACCAAGCCTTGCTGTAGGCCAGGCTCTGTGGCCAACCCATATACGGCCAAAGGCCTTGATTGGGAGGGAGTGGCTGCCTATGGGCAGTTGTGTGCTGGGCCTGGCCGCAACCCAGGACCTTCAGCAAACCCCATGCCGTGCACAGCCATCTGTCTCACTATAAAACCACTAACAGCGTATGGTTCAAAAACCTCCAGTGTTTTGTAGCTCCTCTATACTGTCTTCCTCTGGGGCTCTTTTGCATCTTCACGGTTCTGCTAAGTCCTAAGGGGCCAATGACATAGTCTTAAATATATTCTTCCGGGAACCCTATGTTACCTATATTCCATCCCTCAGACTTTAAGGCTCTGTTCCCGTCACTGCATGAGTGCAATCAGTTGTGTGGCACCTATCCAAGCAATACAGTCCTCTCCTCTGCTGTAGTGCCTCACTATTTTAGTTGTCTGAGATACACTGCATCCATTGTGACAGATCCAAATAGCACAGGTGGTCTCTGTCATGCCTCGCTCTTAGCACGCCAGTCTTTCCAGGGAAGGAAAATTTTGCCTTTTGTCACATGCTTTGGATCCCCTGCTGATTCACATCAGAACGCAGCAGCCAGACTCGTCCTCGACCTTCCCCAACACGAACCCATATCACACCCCACCTCAACTGGGTCCCTATACAGAATATATGCCAATTCAAGCTTCTGACCCTAGCACACAAGGCTCTACACAACTAAAGACCCCCTACAATAACCTCTGCCTGACTTGGAACAGCCTCCCCACACAACTCTGGACCATCACCTCACTTCCAGAATTCCAAAGCGCCCCAAGACCTGGCTGTTCGATTGAGCCTCTGGGACCTGCAAGCGCCTGTATACCCTGTCGGGTGATAAGCTGTGCCTTACAAATCCTGATAGATTGATTGATTGACTTCACCTCTGCTGGTTGCCTCCTGAAAATCTTATACTTCAGCCATAATGTGTTCCCTTTAATGTATGCAACAAGTGCACTTGAGTTCGGGGTGTGAGTATTGTCTCATTCCATCCAATTTGTAGACCTCAAGACATGTTCTCAAATTTTCTTAACCACCTGTGGCATGTCAATCCAACATAACCACTCAGAAGTACCTTCACCACCTCACATATCCTCCATCCTCTCTCCGCAGCTACAGTCGTGCCCTCTCAGGTTCTTGCATATCATAGCACAGCTGAGTTCTCCAAGATCGTTCTGGCTATGATTCAGTCAACTGCAGCCAGGAAGCCAAGTTGCGGCTCTCAGTCTTCCGATACCTCGCCCTTTTGAATCTCTGGAGCAGCCTGATTCCCAAAGGTGATCTCCACTCTATGAACCTTAGGTGGCCATCTCACTCACATCTTGCTCTTTTGGAGGGGGGTTTGTACAGCCATTGATAACTCATTGTGTTGATGTGACTCTCAGGGCCAGATGGTATTGCTTTCAGTCTCCTGCCACTGTATCTTCCCATGAGTTGCAGGATCATCCAAAAAAAGCAGCTGCCATATTTGTCACTGGCCACAATGCCTTGAGAGAACTGTAAAATAATTTTATCTAATCATAAGCGTTCCCTTACATTCAAAAAAAGGTCAATCACCTGTGTAGGTTTAACTTACAGGTTGAAATGGCATTGTCAATCAAGTCCTCTTGTGGGAACCGTGAAGAAGTAACATGATTTAGAGTATCAGGGTTGATGATGCATTCGATATATATAATACTTTAACCAAATGTAACTCAGAGGTAGTGGTCGAAGTGGGCGGGATCTGAGGGGCACGACGTGCCTATACTTATTTAATTTAAGAAAAACAGTTCCCCTACTTTTTATGAAAAGACAACCGTCCTGGGACAGTTAAGAGTTGAAATGCTTCAGCTGGTGTGTAAGGCAGGGAGTCTCCTGTGCTGTAAACTCCCTTCTTGCCAGGGGGCCTGCTTCCCTGAAAGAAATGTAAATGTGCACAATGAGTCAATCTGCAAAAGTAAAGGGTGCTTGGAAACCGGTATAGGCTTTAAGTGATGGATTCACTTGAAGCTTTGTGATGACAAAGATTTATTCTTTTTGAGTCGTATTTCAATGGAGTTACCAGCTGAGCTACATAGTAACAAAACAGATTAAGATACAATATATTTTGTGATTAAAATAAGATACGTGGGGGCATATTAGCAAGGAAGTGGCGATGAGAGGCGGTAGCCGCCTTGGCTTAACGCCTCTCATCGCCACTTCGGAAACGCTAGGCTGCACCATATTACCAATGATATGGTGCAGCCTGGCGTTTCCACTGCGATGGCGCTAAGTCTCACGACTTGACGCCAACGCAGGCACCATTGCACCAGAGTGCAAGGGTGTCTGCGAGCAGGGAGGTTTGTTTATGTACAGGAAGGGGTCCCTTCCTGTAGATAAACAAACCTAAAATGCCATTTTGTAACTTACATGTGTGCTGATTCATGCAGCACACATGTAAGCTACTAAATGGTATTTTTAAAAACAGGTTTGTTTATGTACAGGAAGGGACACCTTCCTGTACATAAACAAACCTTGGCATTTTGCTTTTTCCATGTGTGCTGCACAAGGCAGCACACATGGAAAAAGCAAAAACGTGGAGAAATGAAGCATTTCTCCTCGTTTCGCCACCTTAAGACCAGGATTTTCCTGGTCTTAATTTCGGCGCTGCCACCTATTATCGCCTCTCTTGATAGTAGGTGGCAGCGTCGAAGTGAATGGGTGTTGCGGTGGAACGCCCACCGCAACACCCACTGAACACCCCTTTCACGCTAATTTTAGCGTGAAAGGGGCCCTATTACCAAGGCAGCATTAAGCCACTTAATGTGGCTTTTAGCCACGTTATGTGGTTTAACGCTGCCTTGGTAATAGGGCGCTGACCCTATCACCAACACAACGTCACAAAAAGTGATGTTGTGGTGGCGATAGGGGCTTGATAATATGCCCCAGACTGTTTACAACTAAACTCAGTCTATATATATCTTACCTTTGGAATGTTCCCTGTGATAACATTCTACTCAACCCTGCATGCTGTACTTTGGTGAAAAGCATTTATAATAATGTTAATCACTGGCTTAAAAAAGAACATTAAAATATATAACTACATAGGTTAGAGCAATTCAAATCTATGGCTAAAAGGTATCACAGAAATATGGGCAGACTAACGAGACCACCAAGAAAAAAGGAGCCACTCTGGAATAATCCTTCACAGTTCAAATTTGCTCGGCACGATAAAATGCGTCCTCGTCTGCTGCAGTCAGTCACCTGCTGCTTGTCTTTGAAAAGCAAATGAATGACTGAATGATAGATCAGGCACGCTACAAACAACATGCATGTCTGGAAGAGTTCAAAGGTGCAAACTCCTGGGCGCTTCTACTCTGCACTGTCTTCACCCATCACCTGTTAAGTGGTCTAATCGGTGTTTGAATAGGCGTGAATCTTTCAATAGACGCTGTTAAAAGCTGTAACTTAACTCCTGATATATTGGGCAAAAGAACATTGGGGCATATTCACAAGCCAATATCGCCGCTTTAGCTGCACTTTTTTGCCGATAAAGCGGCGATATTTGCATCGCAATATTCACAAGCTGTCGCTAACAGCCGTTAGCGACAGCTTTTAGGTGAAATGGACCATTTACAACATCGCAACTTCTCTCAGCAACAATTAACGCTAATGATATGCAAGGGGGGGCGTTCCCTTGCAAAATCTGATGTTAACCCAAGATTTCCCTATTCACAAGGGGATTCCTTAATGTAAGATGACCAAAAAAAGTGGCTATAACTGCAACTGTTCCCATGAGGCACAGGGTCAAGACTGATTTGCATATGGCCAGGTCTAAACTGGGGTGGCATGGTGAGCAAAAGAATGATGGATTTAACCCAGATCTCTTGACTGGGGGTGAATGTTTTGATTTGTTCTGCATTCCGTCCATCAATTGTGTGTCTTTTGTATAACTGCAACTAGAGGCAGTTTTTTAAGACCAGAAAATATCTGGTCTTAAAATGGAGATAACCATTGGGGCCTCATTTCTGCAGGTTTTGTTGCTGGACCTCGCTGCAAGCAATGTTGCTGCGCTGCCCTGTCACATAATTACAGGGCAGGACTGCGCACCATCAATAAGATAGTGCGCATTCCTGTGCCCCAGTCATGAAAAGTGTTGCAGCGCTGCAACAAGACTGCGTTGCAACACTTCTCAGTACGCCCTTCTTGCGACAGCATGGATGCGCTGCACTCACTGGACAGCGCTCCATGACGCAAGTAATGACAGTTACGTCAGGATTCCTGACGTATCTGTCTGCGCTAAAGTCACGCATTGCTGTAGTTTTGTCACAACCATGACGCAACTCCAGCAATGCATGGGGCCAGCCTATCTCTGTGGCACAGTGTCACCCTCACGCCTGCCATCAGGAGGCGGAAGGTACTGACGCAGTGCAGTTCATGAGGGGTGCCCGAATGTCGACGCTGTTGGAGATCCATCGTTGTTGGTTGTGCGCTGCGGTGTCATCGTTTGGAAGCAGTGGCGGAGTGTTGGTGCTGAGAGAGTTGACGAGACATCCAACGGTGGCCTTGATCCAGCTGCGAGGGGTTGCGATGATGGCGTTGACGTCCGGTGGGCAAGGTGAAGACGTGATGTATCCAATGATTGTTGGTCCAGGAGAGTCCGGTGTTGTTGCTGAGGTTGAAGCTCCCGCTTGCGGCGGTGACGTGCTTGACCGTGTGTCCTGCTATGTGGCCTGTTGATTTGAGTTGCTGCTTGCGTCTGATGTTGGTGACCTTCCCCAGAAGGCAGGGTTGTCCTGGTCACTGGTGTTGTCCAGGTGGAACTTGAGATCACATAGTAAGATGTCGTCGGTGGATGGGAGATTCTGGGGTACAATGAGGTCAACAATGGTATTTGAGAATGGGGGGGCCAATGTCCGGGGGTCCTGCACATGAGTGTGCCGCAGTGGATGTGCTTGGGCTTTGTCCGGATCTGGGAGTTGAGGTGGTCCATGGTCACCCCTGGGTCATTAGAGTGCTTGGTCAGTCGGAGTGTGCCTCTGTAGGTGATGGCAATGCCTTGTCCTTGAAGGTCGTGCTGCTCCTTGCGGGTGATACTGCAGCCGTCAGTGTTGGCGATGGTGATGTCCGGTCCGGAGCAGAGGTTGGTCCTGGCAGGCGAGGTGGCGTCCAGGGTTGATGGCGAGGAGGGTGCTGTCGTCGTAGCGGTGGAGTGTCCAAGAGGAAGGCTCCTTGGTGCTGAGCGGGGTCCAGGGGCAGACGGACGCAGACGGGCCATCCTATGGTTTGCCTTTGGCATGGGAGACGTCCAGTACAACGCAGGCAGTACATCATTAACTACGCAACTCCAACAACGCTGGTGCCTTTACATCGCATTTGAGTACAACACATTGTGAGGTCAGTAATGGGGTAATTTTAAGTATTTTGTGTGTGAATGGGTTCCGTATGTTGGATATGAAATATGGGGTGTGCAATTGGGGTAAAATATGATTTTTGGGGTGTGATTTGGGGTAAAATATGAAATTCGGGGTGTGCAATTGGGGTAAAATATGATTTTTTTAGGTGTGCAAATGGGTCAATTTTGGGTTTTGGGTGTGTAATGGGGAGCTCAAAAAAGAATTCCTGGTTTAATGTTTGGGATTGGGGTGCAAAGGTTAGTTTAGGGTTGCACTCACTGGAGTTTGAATAGTGATGTTCATGACTCCGTAATGCAACATCTAACCTACTGTTATAATGTGCCTAGTATTAGTATGCATTGGAATGGAATGCTATGTCATGTGATGCGTTGTAACTACGTATGTGCCTTTGGCACACGAGTGTTAGTCCCGCTGTGCATGTGCGCACAGCGTCCGCCATTGAGAATATCCCCCTTAGTCGTGTGAGGACAGTAGGGAGCCATCGGCTCTGAGAGGTGTGGCCTAGTGGTGGTAGGAAATGTCAGCAAGGAGCCTGGGACTCTGACCACAGCTCTTAGAGGTGAAGCTTAGGGTAGGTGGACAGGTCTTGTAGTAAAGCACCGGCGGTTCTAACCCCAGCTCCAAAAAATGAGGACTAGTGGTGGCAGCACATGTCAGTAAGGACACCTGGCCTCTGAGAGGCGAGATCTAGTGGTGACAAGATATGTCAGTAAGGAACCCGGGGCTCTGACCCCAGCTCTAAGAGGTGAGGCCTAGTGGTGGCAGGGCATGTTAGTCAGGAGCCATCAGCTCTGAGTGGTGTGTCTTAGGGGTGGTAGGACGTGTGTAGGACCTCTGATGTGATGGCTGGTGTTGTCAGCACCTGTGGGGCAGTAAGGTGTCCTGGGCCCTGGTTCCTTCTCAGTAAGATCAGGTCTAGTGTGGGACAGCACGTCTGGTAGCAAAGGATCTTCAGGTATTGTATCAATAAATGAGAGACACTTGTGAAGCCTGGGGCAGGTTCTCTGGGCTCTTGTAATTGTAATTTCTTTTATATAGCGCTTACTACCCTTGACAAGGCGTTGAAGCGCTTTTTCGGCGGGTAGCACGCTACTCCGGAACTCAAACAGGATTAGTGTCCAAGCTCTAGAGCTCTATAGCGTAGAGGTCAAGGGGGGCCGGAGAGGGCACACAGCCTCCTGTGCTTATCCCCAGCTTTGTGAAAGGAGAAGCTGTTGTAAGCTCACACCTGGGCCTCATATTAGGATAGAAGCCATTGTCTGCCTCCTCCATACCCCCAGAGCCCACGGGTTCTCCAGTTTAACCCTTGCTTAGTAGATTAATTTACTATTTGTGTCTACACAGCCTCAGCTCCTCCAGGCAATTAGCGCTATGTACCTGGGGACATGTTTTCAAGCGCTACTCCAGAGCCTCCTCCCACGACGGTGCCAGACTGAGGCTTGTAGTGCTAGAAGTGGTGGAGGGTGACACATGCCCACCTCTTGCAGCATTTATTTCACTGGTGACATTTTAATATCTGAGGCAGTTTTCTTCAAGCAACACCTCATTGCAGTGGAACTTTCTGCTGCCGCCTCCCCCTCCCCCCGAAGCAGCGAATCCACCTCTCCTGGCCAAACTCACACACGGGTGGATCCAGTTAGATTGCCTCCTACCCCTTCTGTTACGTACCGCACTTCCCTTCTTGTCCTCTCATTCTGTATCCTTAATCTGGCCTGTCCAATTCACGCTTGCAAACCCTTGTTCGTGCACAGCGCTCTGTTGCTTTGTAGCTTGTTTGGCGCTATATAAGTCACATCCATACACTTGTACACTTTGTGGATTTTGAACAGCTCGCCAGCCACCAGTTTTTTGGCCTTCCGGTCCTGTTGGGACTCACAGGGTTAACTTTCGCTCACATATTTTGGGGTGCTCCGCAGGGTGGGGGGAGGTCTTCTGGCTGTGACCGTATGGATAAATCTAGATATGTCACTAGTGAGTTTTCCCAACGAAGGGTGCTTGTGGTGAGGTAAGGGAATTCCGGTGCATGTGGGCCTGTGGATAGTCCCAGCGGAGGGGCCACTGAAGGTATGATCAGTCCTTTCACCCTACCTTCAAACTCTTGCATGTCCATCATTCGGTGGCTTGCTGTCTAACAAGTTGAGAGCGTTCTTTGGTCTGTGGGTGTTTGTGGCATATCATCTTGTTATCTCTTTCCTCCTATGTCTTTCTATGCATACATACCATCTCCATGGAGATGTTTCCTGCCCCAGGGCCCATCTTTCAGTCTTTGTCCTTTCTGTGGTTGCCCACCTGTGCACGCCATCTTGTGCTCACATGCATGTCTCCTTCATGCAGTCTTCCCACTCCCTCCCTTCCTGTCTTGTGGCAGTTGCAGTGAGCAAGTGGCTAAGGAGACACCTCTTTTTTTCTGCTGGGTACATCTCTCCACTCTTCCCTTTGCTGTCTTTGTATTGCAATTTCCTGGGGGTCTTCTGTAATATTGTAATTTGTACCCCACGGTCTATGTTTATTTGTTTGGCTTTTTGAAAAGTGTGGCTTTCGTCTCACAGCATATTGTAGCACTCAGCACGAGACGCATTTGTACATCCTGTAGGTAACATAAGGGGTGTGATACATGTTCGTAGGGGCATATTCACAAGGCGATATCGCCTGGAGTGATGATGGGACTTTTCTAGCGATAATGTGCTGATCGCCAGGTATCGCCGGCTAACGCTGGATTTGATATCGCAATCGCGATGATTTTATCATGGGTTTTCACACCCCTTCCCTGTTACTATCGCCATGTAGCGTGGGCTTGATAATACCCCGCTAACATGGCGATAATAATCCGGGTTAGGCGGCGTTAACTTTTCTGACGTTGACGGACGATGGCGATAGTTATCGCCCGTCATTGTGAATATACCCCATTGTTTACAACTGGAACAAACTTGTGCAAGCTAAATGCATGTAAACAAGTCAAGGGAATACTTGTTTTGTATTGGGGATTTTTCTGAATATTTTAGCATTGCTTGCCAGCTAAAACGAACCAAAAAGAAGTGAGAAAAATCAATGTTAAATGTAGAAATAAATTCATGCCCAGGGAAATATTCCAGGTTCCTCCTGTAGCTGAGTCACATTTGGATTTTGTTTCATCTTTTGTTTGTAATTAAAAAGTTTTGTGCACAATTGATGTTTACATTACAATGGTGCATATTCTCAAGGAGCCTTCGCCGATTTATCGGCACTTTAGCGCCGCAAGCTGGTGCAAACTGGCGACTGTAGGAGAGTAGGGTCTGCTTCTTATAGTTACCCCCACTTTTTGCTGATGTTTCACTGTTTTCGACTTAGTCTGACTGGGATCCTGCTATTCAGGACCCCAGTCTATCTGCTTTCTCCTCTAAATTGATTGCATGTACTTTAGGTACACTCCAGATTGGATTCTGGGGTACCCTTATAAGTCCCTAGTATATGGTATACTATATATCCAGGCCATAGGTACCCCAGAGGCCTCCCAGGGGCTGCAGCATGTATTATGCCACCCCTGAGAGACCATTCAAAATGACACCACAGGTCTGCTACTGCAGCCTGTGTAAGGTGGTGCATGCACCCCTTACTTAACTATAGGTTCACTATATCTATCCTAATCACTGCACATATAAACCTATCAGTCACCCCTTTAGCAGGCCTTATCAATCCTGAAGGCAGGGTGCTGGGTTTTATGTGAGAGGGTGCCCATGCATGAGCAGAGCCCCTCTGCAGCCTTCGGAACCTATATTCCGGGGTTGTTTGTGATGCAGCCAACCATATATACTTAAGTGCATTATAACCTCGCGGTAAATGCTAACTTTAATATGGCTGCATGGAAACATGTCGTGTTTGGTGTCAAACACCTTGGAATCATACCTCCACACCAGTAACTGGTGTGGGAGGTATGATTCCACCCTCCTAGAGGGAGAAATATGACAACACCGGTACACCCGGTACCAGCTTCACAGAACCCTGGCATCACAAAATGGATGCTGCCAGCCACAGACACGAGTCTGCCCTCCTGCTGCTGGACGAAACTCCGGCAGGGGAAGGCTTGACAATAGGTTTCCTGTCACAGGGAGGTGTGACCACCTCCCAGACAGGCTTTAGTGTATTGGGGCTGGGTGGGTGCACTCTCAGAGTGCTTTGATGTCTGCACTGGGGGCACATTTGGTGTCCCTGTGCATAGTCCAGCTCAAACCAGTTGCAGGAGCCAATTGCTCCTGCTCTGGCGCGAAACTGGACAAAGGACATGGGTGTAGCCACCCCTCTGTCCTGACCCTCCCATAGGTGGGTCCCCAGAGTTTGTCCCACCCCTTCCTTGGGTATAAAGTAGGAACCCCTGACTACAGGACTTTAGATTTACCTGGACTAAACTCTGCTACAGAAACCAAGTACTTTTGACGATCTACACTTCGTTGGACGACAGAAGAATCTCCCTTGGAGTAAAGGAGTTACTCCCCTGCTGAGCAGGCACCTAAACGCATCAGACCGGTTTGCAGCTACGAAGCTCCTGAAGGACTCCGAAGATTTCTGCAACACAGGAGGTGCGTTCCCAAAGTCTCCGAGGTTGATCTGCGCTCTCAGCAATCCTCAGGCCCGTATCCCTTGTGGGGACCGTGAAACCCGTACCCCTGGGCACCGTGTACATTTGCAGAAGCATATTCTTTCCGGCGATCCCTGATGCTGTGCTTTGGGATACTTGTAGCCCTGACCCCGAGCTGTAATTCCACTGAAGAATCCGGCCTGCACTCCACGAGTGTTCCGTGGGCTGGTATTTCGTGATTCAGCTCGAGGTCCCTTCGCAATCCCTGGTCCATTGGCCTGTGGATCCTTGAGAAGGCAACTTTAACTTTCAGTGGGCTTCCCTGATTGCTCCAGATGTGCCCTGACTTTCCATCACTTGGAGAGTCCCCAGGACCTTGCTGGTCCTCGCAGAAGCATCTTTCCTCTGACCGTGTAGGTTGCCATTGCCAAGGCTTGTTGGTGTTCAATCCGGACACTGACCCCCCAGCACTCGACATCCTTCGTGGGACAGCTCGGATCCGGACTGTGGTCATCGTCGACATCTCCTGGTCCCCATGGCTGCAGAGTCAAGCTTCACCTCATCTCACCTGAAGCTCCCGACATCGGTGGGCATTCGATTGCTCCGCTCCTGGTCCCGTGAAGTGACCCAGACTTTGTACCCTCTGCTTTCAGGTTCTTCTCATCTCTGATCCAGGCTTGGATCACACCGGACACTTTTCTTCTCCACGGCAGCAGTACTTTTTCGCATTACGCCATTGAAAATGACGAGGGTTTCTGACACCACTTGACCCCTATGCACCCGGCTCCTCTGGGATAGGTAACATGGGTACCTTGGTACTCTCAAGGGTGTTGGCCTTAGAACCTTCTATGTTTAGCTGGGTTTGCTGAAAGTCCACACCTAAGTGTTCTTAATCTCTAAATTTCCAACCGCGACTTTCCCATAGAGTTGTACGGAGCTCGCGTCTGTGTTCCCACACTGCACGCGTCCTCCGTGGGTCCCCTGTGTCACTACCTTGGGTGGTTCCTTGGGGTCCCAGCGATTCTACGTGCTCTAGGCACTGTGTCTAGTCAAGTCGTGGTTCTTATACCACTTTCTTAGTATATGGTTCGGTCTCCCCTGGAGCCCGCTGTGTATTGTGCTATTTACTGTCGTTCTAGTGATTTAATATTGTGTGTCTTGTTCTCTAATCTCATAAAGAGGTTAGTAGAGAGTGTTTAGTAATAAATACATATATTTTATATATACCTTGTGTGGTTCTCCTTTCATTTGGTCATTCAGGAGGTTATATACTGGTAAAACAAGCTGCTTTACATTCCTTCGAGACTTAGCCTGAAGGCTGCTCTCCATAGCTACCACTAGGATAGCTTTCAATAAAGGTTGTCTTTAACCTAATCATCAATAAGGGTCGTTTGGACTGGTGCAAGGTGCCCACTTTAATTAGTGGACAGCATATACCAGGCCAACTTCTCACATCGACATCGCCAGTTTTCCCGCGATAGCTGCCGCAAAACACATCACCACGGATGATAGCGACAACTAATGCTAATGATATGCAGAGTAGGCGTTCCTGTGCAAAAACACACGAAAACACCACTTCGCGATATTCTCAACGACCAGCCAGATCTGCGATGCCGGACAAAAACAGCCGATAAGGCACGTTAGCAGCAGGGATTTAACACCTGCCTTTTACTGGTGTTAAGCAGGACGACAACCTGCAGTATGAAAGGGAGCCCAGCCTAGAGCCACATCTGAAGACCAACAGATGCCATGGAGCTACTAATCATGCAGCTTGGAGACCCAAGAGGGCCACAACACCCACCGCCACCACCCCCAGGACCACCCCCATCCCCAGGACCACCCCCCCGGACCACCACCCAGGCAGCGCAGAACAAGACAGCGGACCTTCCGAAAACGCATCAGCCTCACAGACTTAACTCCAGAGGATGTCAGTGCCCACTACAGGCTCAAAAGGACAACCATCCTCCGCATCATGACCCACATTGCCCACCGGCTGACGGTACCAACACAGCGGACAACCAACATCCCTCCGCAGACAAAGCTGCTGGCTGTGCTGCACCTGTTGGCCTCTGGTACCTTCCAACCAACAACTGCCAGAGTCGGAGGAGTCTCACAGCCAGCCCTATCAAAGGCCATCACACCTGTCCTAGATGCCATCATCAGTTTCATACCCCAGCACCTTCACTTCCCCCACACTGCGCAGGAACAGCTGAAGACCAAGCAAGGATTCTACGCCATAGCCGGATTCCCGCATGTGTTGGGGGCAATCGACTGCACACATGTCCTACTTGTGCCCCCTGCCGGCACTGCACACAATTAGCGCAACAGGAAGCACACGCATTCCATCAAAGTGCAGGAAATAGTGGACCACCGGGGACTGTTCACCAATGTCGTCGCCAACTACCCAGGCAGTGTGCATGACTCATACATCTTCCGACAGTCCATCATCAACCAGCGCTTTCAGGATGGCACCTATGGAAATGGACTGCTCGTTGGTAAGTACCAACGGAACACACCACACACCTCAATTCCCCAATCACAAAACGCACAACTGTGGGAATGGATACGTAACAAAATCACACCCAACATGCCAAACAACATGCACACCTGCCAGACACGACAACACAAGTAACCGTGGTAAGAGGGGCGAGAAATGTGGACAAACCATGCACTAAGGCATAGCCCCTCTGCCACACATATGCAGAATGTGGGGAGAGGTGGGAACCACGATTGTGCGAAGGAGGTAATGGACCTATGAATAACAATGTACACAATGCCAAGTGTGGCAGTGCTGGACAGTCTTGAGTATGCAGAGCACAGACATGTCCATGTGGACACATACTGCTGGAGTCTGTAGTGTCGTGGACAGCGGACGCAACCATGTCATCACAGGCAGTGGGGAACACCTTGGACAATTAGCCATGTCGGCCCCCCTGTAAGCATAAGCGTAATGGGCAGGGCCGGCGCATGCCAGTCCAGTGTAGGGGAGTGACTAAATAGGCCGGGGCTCAGGGAGTGGTTCACTTCCGTGACGGCCATTGAAGTAACTACTGTGTGTGGCTCTGTGTCCGCCATATCCTGACCATAGGCCTACACACACGTGGCCGACCACCTACAACGGGCAAACTCACACCGGCGATGAGGTGGCTACGTCCCACGCCACCCGGCACATATCTCGTCATCGCCTGCAGTGGTGTGTCTACCAGGGTGGCGTCCCTCACCCTGCCACGAGGCCGCCATCGTGACCGGTGGTGCCTGCTCGATCCTGTGCGCCTGCCGCACCCCAGCCCGCTGATCCCCAGACCCGACCTGCGTCCAGCGGTGAATGCCCGCCCCTGCGCACTCAGGCCTCACTGCTCACCTGCCGCCAACGGAGTCTCTCCAAGAGGGCCCACCACGTGCCGGGGCAATCTCCAAGGCTGGGCTCCGTGAGCTTGGCAGCCTCCTCAGCCTATCGCTGGCTTCTGCGCAAGGCCCCCAGCGCACCCAGCGGCACTGCGGAGTTGCAAGTTGGCTACTGCTGCCTTCTGACCACACTGCGGTACAGCAAGTAACATACACATCCTTTCCAGTCCGCCCCTCCAGGCCTGCTGCATCATCGCAGGCTGCAAACCCGCTCAGCTCTTCCGGTGGGCCGAACTCAGTGCACCACAAGTCACCGTCCAGCCACCAGGCCTCCAGCATTATAGCATGATGCACACCCACTCAGCTCTTCCAGTGGCTGAACTCAGTGCACCGCAAGTCATTGTCCCGAGGGGCTACCCCACAAGTCCGCCTCCAGTAGTCAACAGCATGTACTCGGTAATGCCACTGGAGCCCTTCACAGTCATGGGGCCACCCCCGTCCCAGGCAGGCCGCCGGTAAACCTGGGCAGATCGTCTGGAGACGTATTCCGAAGCGCATGACATCCCAGCGCAGTGGCGTTGGCGCACTCGTGTGAGGAGTGCGTAGAAATGGCCCGGGGCTCTGGGCGTGGTTCATTTCCATTTTCAACAGCTTTATTCAACAGATTTTAAGTCATAAAAGCATTTACAAAAATACAGATAGAATCGATTAGATAAAACAGCTGTCAAAGGAAAAACATGTAAATTTGATAATTGGATATATTGTTAAATAAAGTGCACGCACTTATTATGGCCATCTTAAAAGTCTCATAATCATATAACTGAATGATAGGGCATGCAATCCAAGCCTTTAAAAATTTAGGGGAATACACTTATCATAAAACTTGATGAAAACACATACAAAAAATATAATAAAAGCATTTAAAATATGTACAATACACATCACAATTTTAGATAAGTTAAACACTCATTTGAATCTAAATAGATAATTCTCACTATTGTGTCCTGGACTACTTAATGGAAAATGGCTGTATTAGGTCACATCATTATTTATCCTCACATAGACGTATTGAGTGGGCCCTTAATACCCATGACCACCCTAAAAATGTTGCCATGGCTATAGCAATTGTTGCTGAGGTATCGGTCCGCAAGATTATTTCGGCTTCACTAGCCCGTCTGGTGCCCAGGAGCTTACAAATTGGGAACAACCAAATGCGACGCGGAGCAACATACCCAGCACAAACAAAAAGAAGATGAGCCAAAGATTCATTGCTAGACTTACACACCGGGCATGTATCTACAGTTGGTTTATTCCATCTAGCAGTGAATGCTCTCACTGGCAATGTGCCTACCCTAAACTGAAAATACAGTTTACGGTCTAGCGGTTTTGTGATTAGATCCCAGTATATCTCCAGCTTCGGGATAACTTTATGTTCCAAAAAAAGGCCAGTTAGAGAGGATGGCTCACTTAGTCTATTGATGTTATACTGAAACCATTCCCAATATTTAGCCTTCAGAACCTCCTTTGTGGGAAAATTTGAATTTTCAGGATCGGGCCATAGGGAGGACATACCTATGTTAGACAAGAGGTCTCTGACCGCCCATAGCCATTTAATACGATGTAAAGCATCAGCCCTTATTATTTCTGAGAAGCCTTTCGCATAGCCTGCGAGCTCCGGCGTAGTCCAGAGCCTCCGCCAATAGAGGAGGGGTCGAAGTTTAGCTATGGCTGCAATCGGTTTTCTCCCCAGATCAAATAATAATGGGCACATTGTGGTACTTTGTGGAAGTCTAGTAATTTTCCTCAAGAACCTATTTTCAGAAGACGTAAGAGTTAATAGATTCTCGCACCCCCAGAGTTCAGAACCATAGAGGGCTGAGCTAATGACTTTCATGTTGTAAATTTCTAAAACTGGGCTAATGGGCTTAGTAAGTGAAGAGTTATGTTCCAGGTGTAAAATCCTTGACAATTGCCTATGTTTAAGGGATACTATATCTATCTGATGATCCCACTTCATATTGTCTTGAAAGTTAACCCCTAGATAGGTGAACTCCTTGACCAGTTCTAACGTCCTATCGTTCATTCGGATGCCCCCCTTGAAGGCCCTATGTGTATTAAATGCCATCAGTTTTGTCTTTGACACATTGACCTCCAAGCCCCGCCGTGAACAGAATCCCTCGAATGTTTTTAGGGCTTTCTGGAGACCGCTCGGGGTCTTGGATAGAATCAATGTGTCGTCAGCAAACATTAATATTGGTACTTTATCGCCTGCCAATACCGGGGCATCCGAAGGGGTGGAACTCATGTAGTCCACTATCCCGTTAATATATAATGAGAATAGCGTTGGGGCCATCACGCAGCCTTGGCGCACGCCTCTCTCTACAGGGAATGATTTGGTAACTTCCCCCTGTCCACCCCATCTAATTTTTGCGCTGTTATCTTCATGCAGTCTAGTAATCAAGGACAGGAGTTCTGATGGCATCCCTAGTTCTTGTAAGGTTAACCATAATTTAGTGCGGGGGACGAGGTCGAATGCCGACTTAAGGTCTACAAATGCGGCATAAAGGCTTCCCTTACCAATGGTCACTATCTTCCAATGTATCAGGACAAACTGAAACACCTGATTGATTGTGCTGGTGAAAGCTCGAAATCCAGCTTGCAATGGGGACAAAACCCTAAACTCCTCAATCCATTCTTGTACTCTATTGAGCACCAGCCTCCCAGTTATTTTCTGCAGACAATTAATTAGGCTGATTGGCCTATAGTTCCCAGGGCATGATTTGTCCCCTTTCTTATAAACAGGAATAATTTCCGCTCCTTTCCAGCAGTCGGTTATGGGGGCTCCTTGGGCGATAGCATTTGTCAACAAGGAAATATAGCGGCACCATCTATCCTTGTCGTGTAAAAAGATATCCCCTGGTATGCCGTCTGGCCCTGGTGCCTTTCCAGCCAGTACTGATTTGAGTGCTGTCTCTACCTCAGCCCTACTGAAGGTGTCATCCAGGTATAATGTTCTTATAATCTCACCCTCCCCTCCAGATAGGTTTGAGGCATATTGGGGTTTAAAATGGCTCACCCAATCCGACTGCGATACATGGTTTTGAGGTCGCACAGCCTGTCCCCCATTGTCCCATTTATAAACGTTCCAAAATAGTTTGGGGTTTTTCGTGGTGCAGGCTTCCCTAAGTTCCTGCCACCTTTTATCGTCCCATAATCTCTTAGTTTTAACCTGGGTGCCCCTGTAGAGGGAGCTTGCCGCTCTGACTTTTTTGGGGTCGCCACCTTTTATGGTTGCCCCTAAGGCATTCTTTATTATACCATTGCCCCACTTTCGGATTAGGTGCCTTCGAGTTCCTTCCCTGCTTAAAAAAATAGGTACGCAAGTGGCTAAAAAATGTGTTGTGTATACATATTGAATTGGCTAGATCCCTATTTTTAGCTACATTGGCCTCTAGTTCATTAGTGGCATAATCCATGCTCTTGAGAATATTGTCTAGCAGATCTGGCATTTCTGTTATTCTTACCCACTTAAGCCGTCTTAAATCGTTAGTTGGTACAACGTCGCCTGGGGAATATCTGTTCCTAGCTTGTGTGCAGGTCTTTTGACAGCTCAGATCCATGGTCCCACACAAGGGATTATGGTCACTTTCTAGCCTGTCTATGACCGCCATGTCCTCCATGGTATGCCATAGCTCCAAGCTCACCAAAACATAATCAATTCTACTAGCACTATGGCCATTATTAAAAGTATTATCCCCTTGTCTATCAGATTGTGTACGCCCATTTAAAGCCTGCAAGCCCTTTTCCATGCAAATATTGTTTATTTGAATGACCACATCAGACCACTTACTTATAGGGTTTAACTCTAATATTGGAATACCCCATTTGTTGTCTTCTTCTTCTGTTAAGTAACCACCTTCCGTGGTAAGGGGTTCAAACGTTGTGTTAAAGTCCCCCGCTATTATAGTATTCAGAACGTCCTGATGTGAGTCAAGAAGATCTTCGAGAGCCGCGTGGTTCAGTTCTGGGCTCTGGGCGTGGTCCAGTTCCGAACTGGCCACAAAAGTGACAATGGCGTGTGTCTCCGTAGAAGTGTCTGCGCCACCCGGCCTGTAATCGACAATGTTGCAATGTAGCATGCACCAGGAGGGCGGCCTCGCCCGAATGGATTAATAAAGGAGCGCGAGACCGCTCGGGGTCTCGGCTCATACATGCCAACTGTTGCGTGTGTATCTACATTGCCGCACCCTGAACCGAAGGCCTAGCCTCAATATCAGCGCAAGTTCAGCCAGGCCAGAACTCCATATCTGTGTCCGCCCTATCCTTACCATAGGCCCACACACACGTGGCCGCACACCTTCAACGGCCAACATTACAGTCTTGCTGTCAGTCCTGCGGACATGCGCAGACAGGCATGACAATGGTGTGCTGTAGGAGTGCAAGTGATGCGACCGCGCAGCACACACAAGTAAATAGGCTCGTGGGAGGGAGGAGCAGCTGTGAGGCTATGTAATACACATTGTCCTGCCACATTTGCCAGCAGCAATACATGGCTAACATGAATCCCAAGGTTGCACAAATCACACACCACGAAACTTGTATGTCTGCCAACACACCATGCAGAACCACCAGTTGACACTGACCTCACTTACCTCTCACAGGTGATCAAGGATATGCACTCTGCCCGTGGATGATGATGACACCCCTCCGAGACCCGAACACCCCGGCCCAGAGGCAGTACAATGTGGCCCACAAACGCACCAGGGGCATTGTTGAACGTACGTTTGGTGTGTTGAAATCACGTTTCAGGTGCCTGGACATCACCGGTGGAAGACTCTTGTACAGCCCAGAAATAGTGTGCAAGATGATCACTCCATGTTGTGTATTGCACAACATATGTGTATGCACCAATGCCCCATGGATCCAAGTCCCAGAAGCACCGGACGATGATGAGGAAGATGATGCAGGTGGACCACACCCCACTGTAGCCGCAGCAGGAATAGCCCGAAGGAACACAATCATCAACAATTTCTTCGCATGAGCACGTCACATTGTGACTGTCCACAGCAATCATGGCACAGTACAAGATGACCACATGACCAGCAAGTGCAAATAAAATCTTAGCAACACACATTCCCCGTGTGCATGTCAGTCCTCTGCATTAGCACATTACTCTGACGGGTGTAAGTGCAACATTGAGTGCTTACATTCCCATATGTTGCAAGAAGATATGGTGTGTAGGTCCTCTTCATCATCGGTGATGAGGTGTACGGTCTGCTCTGCAGGAGGTGATGATTCTCCCTCTGCAATGTGAGGGGGAGATGCAGTTTGACATTGTGTTCACATGTATGTTGACGCATTGGCCAAGTTTACAAGCAGACTGCATGTCAATGTACATTGTGACTGTTTGTGTGGAGATGCCTATTTAATGCTGGACAGTTGACATTTCGCCACCATCACGGATGTGAGGTTGTATTTGTCCATTATCATCTCACAGTTTCCTGCTATGCCAAATGCGAATGGCCATTTTCTACGCACAAGCGGCAGCAGTTGTGTCCTCTGTTCTGTTGTGAAAGTGATGCAGTTTGGTCCACTTTGTTGTAAATGTTGAGGTGCTCTGAGTGTTATGTGTGTGTGCTGCATTGTGGGTGATTTGCCCCTTCAGCTCTGATTTGGCTGGCCCTTATCCCTTTCAGGCGGTGTGCCTTTCACTTCTGTGCTTATACAGTGCTGAGCTGTTGCGGACTTGGGTAAATTGGGCTCTTGGTCGGAGTTGTGACTCTTGGGCATGGTTTGTCCGCAGATGTGCTGTACTTACTTGTGCATGTGTGCCATTGTGCCCATCTCCCCCCGTCCCTGGTGGTTACTGACCCTGTTGCTGTTGTGTCCGGTCATGTTGAGCAGTGTCCAGTCCTCCGACTCCTGCCACCGTCTCCTCACTGATGACTGTGGACACCATTTCCTCCATCTCATCCAGCTCCTCCTGTGGCGCAGGACTCCCACCCCCAGTCTGCATTGCTGCTTTGCGGTTGTTGGCAAGTTTCAGCTTGGTTTTGCGCTTCACATCATTCCAACGCCTCTTGACCTCTTCTATTGTCCTCCTCAACACTCCGACTGCATTCACCTTGTCCAGGATGGACTGCCATATTCCATTTTTTGTTGCCAATGACACAGTGGAGGTGACGGACAGTTGTTGATGGTGTTCTGTCACCTCCGTAATCAGGTTCCTGTTTTCCTGCGGACTGAACCGCGTCTTCCTCTTCTTCTTCTCTTTGCCCTTCCCTGACCCCGAGGTCCCAGGCTGGTCCTCCGTGGGGCTTGTGGGGTTTGTGTTGTCCTCTGTGCTTGCTCCGGCTACCTCCATGGTGCTTCGTAGTTGTTTGCGTTTTATTTGTATTTCATTTTTGCCGCTTTTATGGTGATTGTTCCCACCTTACTTGTGGGACTTGCGGGCCTGGCGCTGCTTTTCGCTGGATTTTTATTGCAGTTGGGCCCATCACAACTTTTTTCACGTTCGGGTTTCCTTTTTTATCGCCGTCGCGGTAGTTGTATCGCGGACATTTGAGGCGTTATCGGGAAACTATCGCATGTTACCGCCGTGTTGTGAATACGACGTTGACACAGGGTTATTTTCCCGCGATAGACGGTGATATGAAAAATTGCGTTAGCCTATTTTGGCGATGTTTATTGCACGTTCTTGTGAATATCCCCCAATATTTTCACAGCAGCCGTTTTTTTTTAAAGAGGGCAGTTAGATTATAAAAGAACCCCTAACAACTGCCTCCTAAAAATACTAAACACACATACCACATGTTTAACCACAAAATAAAAAATACGTTGACCTTTGGTAGTTGTGAAGATTTGCTATCATGATCAGGAAAAAGTGTTCTCCGTTTTATTGCTGAATAACATGTTGCAAATTATTTGTTACACATGCCTATTACCTTTTTGCCAGCCTACACGTTATGTTTAACTTGAGCACAGTACATTAGTTTCAGATCTGTACATTTGATTCATTAAAGCGTGGCACATTTTGAAGCAAAGTGAGGAAGCATGCAGCCATAGATTTTAGTAGTCCCAGGCACTGTTCCCAATAAGCCGCGCGCCAGTGCGCGCGCGCACCGAAGTCAAACTAAGCGCGCAGTGTGCTGTATTTAGCGCGCACACAACAACATCTGATCCTGCGAGACCGTATTCATGTTAATTGCAGCGCACACGTGCGCTGCAATTAACATGAATACTAACTCAAAGGCCCACAATCAGTCCCGCAGGCGTTGAAGCGACAGACGATAGAAGTGGAGCAGTCCTGCGCTAGCCCAGACCACTGGCAGCAGAGACAGGAGAGCGCGCTTAATTGAAGGTAATGGCACTCAGGCGCCAGCCCGACCCCGCTCTGCATCATTCAAGTTAGAGAGAAGGAAGAAGGATACCGAAATATCCGACCTGCTTTCCACGTCAACAACCGCCGTTGCTCGACAGTACAAACGATCACATTGAGTTTTTTGAGCCTGTCATTTAAAAATAAACCACGACAAAATTCGGTTCTTTTTGTAAATATAGTATAGTCTCTTTAAAATTATAAAAATATTACCCGTGTCATGCTGCTTACAGTGCATTCGGTTTATAACTATCAAACAGCAACAATACATTCAGGTGCGTGGCCACTGTGCAGCAGGTGCAGTGACACCGGAGCGGACCCAAGAGTGCGAGCAGCCCACTTTCCGCAGATTACGACTGCCTTATACTTTTAACCAGGGGCATTTTCCAAACTTGCATTATGGTAAGTGACACCCTTGATATACGTAAATTGTTACAAACTTTTCCCTTTTCAGGTGAACAAAAACACCTTCATCTTTTTTACAGCTTCTTACATTTCACACTATCAAACGTCATGACCATAAAATAATCTTGTCTCTGGTGTGGTAATTGAGAACTTCCTAACTGCGGGCCTGGCTCTCATCCACACCCTTCCTCGCCCGGCCTTCTCTGCAGACAGGTTGGCGACTGGAGCCCTTCCCTTTGTAATGCAGCGGCGAGGACTGCTCTTTTCCAGGTGTGACCCTCCTAAAACGGGGCCCTGAATGGGGCTGATAATTACCCTGAATGAGCCGACGCTTGGCAGCTATGTGAATGGGTTGTACAAACACTTAACGCTGCGTCCCATGAGCACAGGCTCATACGTGCGGCATTTAAAGAGACACTTTCTCACCATGCAAGGAAAAAGTGTTGAAACTAGCGCCTGAGCCCAAAAAACTCTACCCCATCTCTTCGCCATAAAAGTGACATTTGTATACCGTTCTTGGTACTTAAATGGTTAAGTAACAGCAAGGATTAAACTTGATAACGTTTTTTTCTTAAAAAGAGATAAACGTAATATTTACTGGGGACACTTCATAAGAAATTAATGTAAGTATTGGACATTATTTAAAGTGACGTTTTTTGCACAGTCAGGGACATCTTAAGGATTTCGGGAGGGTGCGGGGGCTGGGCCAAGCGTATTTTCTGGGGCCCTGTTCAGAATAGCTTTGAATTTCTGATCCAATTTCAGCTCTTACATTTCCTCTTTGGCCTGGTCACTGACAGTGCACAGGCACACTGGTCCAAATTCTAAATGTGTTCCATCTAATATTCAGGGATAGTGGTGTGTATTTTTAATATTATAAAACAGTAGCAGCTAACTAATGTTAATTGCAAATAACATTTGTGACCTCTCCCATTTCTCATATGTGAGGTCCTGTTTTGATCGAAAGTATTTTTTTTAATGGATGTTACATGGTGCTGAAAAACAGAAGCATTTCTCTGCAAAAGTCTGTAATAGACTCCACTACACCACCCACAGTAAAATAAATTAAAGGGGAAAGATATTTAAAACAATCTGTTTAAGAATGATTTAAGGTCATTAAGGCAAGACTCTCTGCTTAACAGAGCTGGCTCAATCTGGGGGACCCCTGAAAGGCTGGGACCCTGGGCCGGAGCCCACTTTGCCCATGCCTTAAAACATCTCTGCTCAGTTTAGTCAAGAGCAAATAGCACAAGCATTGGCATAGCCAATGGGTCTCGCCTTTGGGACCTTATAAGTGTTTAGCCATGCAACAGTTGATGTTGTTGCACCAAGGATATTGTGCTTGATACCGAAACACTTATAAGGTCCCAAAGGCGAGACCTATTGGCTATGCCGATGCTTGTTTTCTTTTCTTAACAGTGCACAGCTGCGAGGCACTGAGATTTTGAATGGGCAGACTGCAAGTGGGTCAACTTGAAACACTCAAAATACGCCCAAGTGGAATATTATTAGAAATTACTCTTTCACGTAATATGATGGGCCCCTTTTGGAATGAAGTCTTAAGCAGTTTTGCAAAGAGGGCTAGTTTAAAATCAATGGACTCCAAGGGCACTCTGGTCAATTTGCATAGCAATTTAGTGATCAAAGGTCACACACAGAGTTTAAAATTCATTAGGCCACTTATGTGGTGCGAGTGTCCGGCACCACGAATTGGCGGTGCTGTAAGCACATTGTAAGGAGAACACCATCCCCTCCTCAGTATTGGCGCCTCATAACGCAAGTGTCACTGGGGCCCAGAGCCCCCTCAAATGATAGAAATGGTACAACTGGCCTGTGCCGCAGGTTGACAACAGTGCTGTGGGCATGATGTTAGGGATAACTTCAATCCCATCCTCAGCGTTGGCACCTCCCGGCACAATTGTTACTGTACCCCCTCAAATGATGCAAGTGGCAAAATCCACAGCCATACAGCAACACCCTGGTTCATTTCACTTCAATTAAATAGGGGACCAAATGCAAAGGTCCAAGTATCTGGAGTACACCTTACAATTGCTCTTGTCCAAACCAACAGGCTGAAGAACAAGGATTAGTCTGATAAAAGGCCATGAGGAAAAAAGGGTCTGGGTCGAGGGTTACCGCACAGCAACAGAGCATTGGCCCACGCTCACCCGCAAGCACCCAGCAATCTCTCCTCTTGATTCAGAGGATGCATGAACCTCTTGTCAGACGGGCCATCAGACATATGCTATCGTAGAACTAAACCCAAAGGATACTAAACACTCTTACCAAGAACAACAGTAGATGTCTGATGATAGAGCCAAGTGGGGTGGTCTTGCCCTGGCTCTTTCTGGTGCTGACGGTTGCAGGACGGGCCGGCCCTTGGCCGGCCCTTTGCACTAGTGTGGCCCGTGCATGTCCCATGCTGCAGGAGGAGGAAGAGAGCTAGAAAGCGTGCAGCATGGGGGAATCAGATGTGGCCCCTCCTCCTTTCATCTGTGCAGCAAGGCAATATGGGATACTGAGTGCCTGGGTACACCAACAGCAGCAGGCTCCCTGATCATCCCAGTTGATGAAAGATTTTTCAATGAAAATGTTGTTGTTACAAAACATCAAATATAGATTTCATGAAACTTAATAGGAACAGGGTTGATCATTACTATTGTCAATGGAAAAATGGATACAATTCTACAAACTGTGGGATTTTGCCAAGGTTTTGTGAATTACTGCATTTTAGACCTGTCAGCCTTAGGTTGGCCTTCCCCACAATGTTTCGCCTACTTACCCTCAATTTGTACTGGATTTTTGCTTTTGTTGGCCTTAGGACTCTGCACTTTGCCACTGCTAACCAGTGCTAAAGTGCTTGTGCTCACTCAGCTAAACATGGTTTAATAGGCATGCAGCTAATTGGGTATATTTAGTTTACTTATAGCCAATAGCTATTCCCCAAGACAGACTAATAATAGCTGCATTTAGTCGAATGTTTTTGGTCAAGCCAGGATCCAGCCGTCTGCAGATAAACTGGCAAGGAGAGGGTAAAAGGACAGACACACTGGCTTCTACGAGAGAAAATCAGGCAGTCCGTGGTGGTTCAAAGAGAGAGAGCGAGAGCAAAGATGTCAATCGCAATGCTTAAGTAACCAAACACTAACTTTGGAGCGTGGGTTAGAAGAACGTTCTGTGATACCAGCCCCAGTTCCCCATCAGAGATGTTTTCACTTACTAACAAGCACGCAGCAGGTTGTTTCTTTATAAAACGCAGCTTTCTGTAGGTTTTTTTCAAAGGAGGGGGTGCATTGCATTGTTTAGAACAGCTGCCATAGCACAAAAAGGATGTTAATTGTACCAAAGGCAATCTCCGAGCCTGTGAATTTATAAGCTCTTTGACACTGGAGGCGGAGGGTTTCTTCACTCGGGATTCTGGGAACTGTGGTCCACAGGGCACTAGAAGCCGAATGTTCACATTCTGGACATTCTGTCAACGGTAGTTCACTGAGATCTGCTACTAAAAGTATATAGAACCATTGCTGTTGAAAGAAAATGTAGGCAAATATGGTCCGAATTTTAAAATTTCATAATTTAAATGTAAGGAAAGTGCAAATGTGTAACCAATTCATGTCATGGCATGTGTATCTAAATTAAAAACCTGCTTTAAGACCATTCATGTGGCACTGCATGTGTGGAAATGCACTCTCTTCACTTTTTAAGCAAAAGTTTGGAATGATATTTGGCGCTGCACCACCACGCGCGGTCTGGTTCCTGGCGCACATAGTCTTGGTTGCAGCGCACAGAGACCTTACACTGCCGCACACAGAGGAAAAAAATTAGAGGGAACATTGGTCCCAGGTAAAATTTAAATTACACTGGTGTCATTTATGTAACTCCGAAATTTCAGAATATATGCCAGTATGCCATCTCATGTAAATAGTCTACAGCAAAATTATAGCACAGCAGTTCTGGACCAATGTGAACAACCAGAGCATGAGCAGTTGTTGCTTGTATCAATTTTGTTTTTCATGCTTTTTTAGCGTAAAATTCATCCTTGCATCAAAAGTTGACATGAGGTTTTTTTTAGCTGAAATATAGGGACAGGTGTACGAAAGCTTTCTGCATTTCTTAACGGCCCGAATCGCAATAACCGGTCACAATTTGCGATTTCTACTCGGTGGAAATCGCAAATAGGGATTACCTATTTGCGATTCCTAAAGCGCATGTACAAAGCATTCCCTAAATGCAAACTGGGCATTTAGGAAATGCTGTTGCCATTGACTTAAAGTCGATGGTAACCATGTGCAAAATTAAAAAATGCATTTAAAAATGCATTTTTTTAATGTTACATGAAGCACACATACGCCCTTAGGGAATATGTGCACTTACATGTGCACTACGAATTTTGGGGTGCCTCCAGGGGGTCCTTAAGCCAAGAGGCACCCTTGGGTTTGTATTTCCTAAATTGCAATTTCCTACTAGGAAATCGCAATTTAGGAAATGCAAACCATTTACTATTTGGCCCATAGGTGGGAATGGCTATTTAGGAAATGCAAAATATGAATTTCGTACATCTGACTCAGTGCTGAAAGACAGGTTTGCATTTTTGTGCATTAACACTTAATTTTGCTTCATTTTCCCAAAATTTCAGTTTATTACTTGAAACACTTTTGCACACCCTTAGGCCGGCATCCACTAAACTATCACGCAAAGCAATGCAGCAAGAGAACTTGCTTCACTGCGTTGGGTGAAAGGGAGAGAGGAGAATTACAGCATATTTCCAAAGATATGGCACACTTCTGCTCTCTCCTTGCGCTGGAGCACTTGTGGCAGCATAGCACCAACACAGGCACCCTTGCACAACGATGCGAGGGTACCTGCATTGTGGTCCAAATAGTTTGTGTGTTAGAATGTGGGATACACCCAAAGAGGTAATAATGAGGAAAAATAGAAATATTTCTCCGCCTTACACCAGTTTTGGGTTGGCGCACCTTTTTGGAGCAAAACAAGGTTTTTCAGACTTTAGTAACTGAGGGGCATATCATCAAGCGGCAGCGATAATTATCGCTGGCCGCGTTTAGTGTGAACATTTCTATCGCCATCTATCGCCGGATTCTATCGCCCGGTTAGCGCGCTATTAACAACGCGCATCGCCAAGGCGATAGAAATCCAGGCAATAGCGGCGAAAAGCGGGAATATCGCTTGATTTCCAGCGATAAAGAACAGCGATAGGGAAATCATTGTTGATAGGGAGATGTGGACTTAGCTTTACAATCCACCTCCCATGATACATATAGGTTAGTCAGAAAATTAGCAGGTGTTAGGAACCGGCGATATACCCGGTTAGCGCTACTTTCTATGTCGCTAGGCGGGTTAGCGATTTCCTTGTTTATAGGGAGAAGCTGTGTTAGCGATTATTTTCGCTGCATTTCAGCCGGGAACGCCTACCTCGCATCTCATTAGCGATGCGAGGCGAGGCACAAAGAAAATGGGCGCTAAGGCATGGATTCATGCGTTAGCGTGTCCATGCTGATAGGGCGATAAAATTATCGCCGCTTTTCGCCCGGAAACGGACGCTAAAGCGGCGATAATTTTAACGCCGGGCCTTGTAGATATGCCCCTGAGTTTGCCTCAAAGTCCATGAGCAGATGTACGGAAATGCCCATGGTCCACCCATGGAACAGCTCCCCAATAAAAGGTAATGCAAGGCAGTGCTATGCTCTGCCTTGCATTGCTTTTTTTTTTACTGAACCGTGCAAGGCCATGTAAACGGGGCTTTCTTTGCGTACCTTAGTAAATCCAACATACATTTTGCATCAGGGTTGTGTCAAAAAAGGTGAAACCAGCCAAACAGAAAATGTTAGTAAATCTGTGCCCCTCTTTGTAAACCTGTCTTAATACTTTGTGCTTATTGAAAGTTGAATGCACATTGCGCTTGCTAGGTATATCCACTTCAATTTACCTATGAACACAATCTGTTACCTGTGAGAAGAACCAGCATTTGCGTTGCAGAGATTTACCACCCAATTTAGACCTTGATATAGAACACTCCATGTAGTATTGGAGAACGGGCAAACATTTCTTCAATATTTTCAACTAAATTTTGGGGAAATTTATCACTGACACATCATTTCCACTGGTTATTGTTGAAAACCTCTCCTCACAGCAACAGGCTGCTGGCGCCATCAGAGTATATTTCAAAAATTAGGAGCAGGTGTGTGGCATTACAGACACCCCTCCTCATTCAATTTACATACTAGTGGCTAATTTTTGCCAAGTCAAACTTAGTGCAGTTAAATAGCGCATGTGCAGTATTAGTGGGACTCAGAATATGGTATAATGTGTTGTTAGTGCATTAACTATCCCAACATTCAGAGGTGTGCAAATAGGAATAAGGTGCCTATTGCGTACTAATACGTCCTGAACATAGATCACGCTGTATTTACAGGGTGTACAACTTGGGCATAGGAGGCTGTATAATTTGTGGCTCTATAGCAACAAGGCCATTGTATGCCTCAACAAGGCCATTGTATGCCTCTATACATCGTATTCAATGTCATTATATATATCTGGATCTGTCTGTTGCATACAGAGCCAGTAAAATGGTTCAAAACTGTCATAGACTTATCTCATAGGTGACAGGTGGAGTGTGATACTGGACAGTGTACACTCTGTCACCGCATTCTATTTGCGTTTAAACAATCTGGGTGTAATATCAGAAGGAACAGGGTGGGATGAGGCATAACCAGGGTCAGTAGAACTAGATGAGTCTACAGCTACAGCATTTTCCGCATAGCTATATATTTTACGCACTTGCCACATAATCCATCATCGACTGCACAATTTGCAGATTTTATCAAAAAATTGTTTGTAGCTGAGAAGATTCAAAAGTTATTATAATGCTGCCACGCATGTTGCCACACAATGGCAGGCCTTTCACCAAGATTAACTGGCAATCTTTCAATTGTAAATTGCTTTGTTTAGGTGATAGGTTGATATTAATGAGGTTAAATGTTTGCTAGAAAGTGTTATCTTGTATAAACATGATAAAATAGTGAGGTAACTTCTACAAAATATGTTGTATTACCCAGTATAATTAAAAGTTTCTTGCTGCATCATTATATCAAATTTTCTACATGATGTGATTCTCTCTGCCACATAATTCCTGTAACACTGGACATACCCCTTGTGGGAACCGAACATTTGAATTCAGTATAAGTAGCTAATGCTTTGCTAAGTATGAGCGACCTTACTTAGCAGATCTTGGTGCACCCAGAAGAAATTGACAGTTTTATGCTTATCCATGCATGACCACTGAATTAGAATATAGGTGGCAAATCCTTACCCTTTTTTTTTGTGGACTTCTATAGCGCAAACTAGACCCGAAGGTATCAGAGTGCTTTACATGAGCACCAGTTACGTTACAGACGGACACATTCATTTTTGTTAGGCACAGGGAGATTAAGTGATTTGCCCAGAATCACAGAATGTTGAGCATCCCTGCCGATACTTGAACCCGGTTTCCCAGCTCTGAGGTCGACCGCCCTAGCCGTTAGACAACATTCTCTCCCCAATTCTCTCCTCTACCCTTTGGTTGGGCACTTAAGTGTGCAGGTAATCCTGCCTGCAACGCAGACACCCTTTCACCATGGTACAAGGGTGCCTACGTTGGCGCTAGGCAGCTCCTTGTGCGTCAGTGCAGGGGAAAGGACAGGAATGCACAGTATTGTAATGAATATGGCACATTCTTGCCCTTTCCTGGTAACTCAGAGCAGTTAGGTGCCCCTAAATCTCTAAATCAATGCAGCAGATGGCATGTTTTGCTCATTGAACCCTTTTTCACATTACAAATGATGGACCACACAGAGCTGGATTTCTCGCTGTTTTTGCCCAGTGCAAAAACCTTTTTTGGCACCCCCTTCTCCATTACCTCCTCCACAGATCCCCTCACTACGTTCCTTAACAGTGCCCCTCACATCTCCATAGCCCCTCTTTCACACAGCATCGGCTGCTCCTGGGAAGCAGCAGTGGGGCAGAGAGTGAAGAAGAGGGGGAGGAGGGGGTGTAAAAAGAAAATCACTTACCGGCCGGCCGGCCGCCGCCTCTCCTCCATCCTCTCCATCCTTTTCCTGGCTTCTCCTGTGCAAACAGGAAACAGGAAGCATCCAAGCTCCCAGACTCCCCATCGCCAATCACAACGCTGCAATGCAGGGTTGTGATCATTCAGAATGCCGTGGTTCAGCGCTCAGCCAGGGAATGGGAGCCTGGGCATGTTCTCCACCCAGGCTGTAATGCAGCCTGGGTGGAGAACATGCTAAATGCGCATGAATGTTTGGCCGGCCCCAGGCACTTAGGCACTTAGGGAGTGCAAACCACTCCTCCCCTGCTCTGTCAGCAGAGCAGAACCGGCCCGCAGCAGTAACAAATAAAATGATAATAACATCAGTTATTATGATTTTTATTTTTCATTTTCTTACACTGCAAAAAGCAGTTGGATGACGCACCTCTGCCTTAGCGGAGGAGCCGCCACTGCTTTCACATACAATTTATTTCTTTTATAGCACTACTCATACCAGAGTTGGGGTTCAGAGCACTTTACATCACACACACACATTATACTGGGACAATGAATGATACGTGTGTAAATCAGTCTATAGAAAATGTTACATAGGGCAATGAGGATTAAAAGGTGTAGGATTCACCTCATCCATACGAGTAAGCAGTATACTTTAAGAGTTTTTGACCCAGAGAAGCACAAACTCAGGATTTAAAATGTGCCAAAGTGCTTGGGGTTGGCTTTACTAATAAGAATATATTTATATCCAAAGAAACCTGTTTTTAGCAACATTAGGATAATGAAAGACTGGTGAAAAGGCATATAACATTCTAACTTATACTGTGCACTTTGCATGCAACTCTTTAATGACAGTTCATAGGTCACTGTGCTATGTTAGGATTATAACTTATGAACTACAAGAAACAAATGGATCTCTGTGACAAAAGCAGTAACCCACTGGGCTTTACACAGAAAAGACAGTTCTGTGATCTGCATGATACACGTTCTTTGCAGCTGGCATATTAACACTCTGCACTACTTTTTTATGAATCAAAACTGCCACTAAAATATCTCCAAGCTCTCGCTCCAGCAGGAACATTAACCACCAAAGATATCCTTACATTTTTATTGTTAACTGTAAATGTCTGGACACACAAGGAACTCTGCAGCAAGTGCTTTTAAACCCATAAGTAAATTCTAAATGCAGCACTTCCTAAGGTCAGCGTCAGGTGCAGCTGCACCGGTTGCACCACCCTTAAAGCTGGCCTTGAGGCCACATGTATCACAGTGAAAAAAAAAGTTAGGACTGGAATATCTACTGACATTGGACAAGGGACAGATCCTTGCGAAATTGCGCTGCTCTCCAGGTGTTTCCCTTAACTGCTCCTCTTTCTACAGCAGTTCCTGCCCTTCCTGCATTCTTTCTGTCTGCCCCAGTGCTTTAAATGGGCCGGTACTCACCGGTACTGAGTACCGGCACTTCTTAGATTTTTCGCTCTGAGTACCGGCACTTCTCTACTGCCCTGGAGAGTACCGGTACTCATGAAAAGGTAGGCTCATTGGCAGTGCTGAGCAGAAGTAGAACGTGTCACTGGCAGCCAAGGCGCCGCTTCTGCAGCACGGATCTGAGCTCCAGCTGAGCTATTCATCAGGGCTCATTTGAATAATGTCCGAGTGCTCACCATCACGCTGTGCTTGACAGAGCAGGGTCCATTCTGGCCCTGTGCTGTCAATCACATTCACACTATCCTGTGCGTTCGTGCAAGCACAGGAATCATGTCAGTCCCCTGGCAGTGGCAATCAGGCTACGGCCAGTTCAGTCCGGCCCTGGTGGCAATTAAAAAATGGTAGGTGAAGAGAAAAGATGGCTTTTATCATACCTGAGTCTTTTGTGTGTCTGCTATGTTTGTGTGTATCCCTGTTTTTGTAAGAAAAAAGTGAAAGAAAGAGAGAGAGAATCAAGACACTCAGGAGGTATTTTAAAGAAAATGTGTGGCACTTTGTTTGTACATGTCTGCTCTGCGACAAAGATTCATAAATAACGTAAAAGGGAGGGTTGGTGGATGGGTGAGTGGATGAGTGAGTGAGTAGATGAGTGAGTGGATGGATGAGTGAGCAAGGGTGGATGTATAGATGAATGGATGAGTGAAAGAATGCATGGGTGAAAGAGGGTGGATGATTGGATAAAAGGGCGGATGATGGGTGGATAAGTGAAAGTTTTGATGGATGAATGAAAAGTAGGGAGGATGGATGAAAGGGTGGATGATGGATGAGTGAAAGGAGGGATTGAGTGAAAGGGTGGATAGAATAAAGGAGTGAAAGGGTTGATGGATGGATGAGCGAAAGGATTGATGGATGAGGGAATGGGTGGATAAAGAGATGGATGAGTGAAAGGATGAATGGATAGGTTTGGAGATGGATGGATGGATAGGTTTGGATATGAAGGGTGGATAGACGGAATGGTGAAAAACGGAATGATTGATGAAAGACTGAATAGACGATAGAATGTAAAGGTTAAATGGTGGACATCAGCAGGTAAATGGTAGGATGAAAGAATGAATGGATAGATTGATGGAAGAGACAAGAGATATCTTCTGGGGAGGGTCATGATGAGTTGCTTCATTTGCTTGGTGCCATAAGAGCTTTGGTGCGACGTGGGTGTATTTTCAGTTTCTTCCTACTCGCGTGCTCAAAAATATATAGTATTGTGCCAAACAGCAATTAACAGTATGACATTCAGAAGGTGCAACTATTGCAAAAAAGGAAATGTTAACGTATTATCGCATTTCTCTTTCATTTTGTGTAATGAGTTAACCTGCTTTGTTTATTTAAACACATTCCTCATGTGTTTTGGTATGTGCTGCAACTAATATAGAAGTTGTTAAGTATCATCATGTCTTGCCCTTAGCCCCGCCCCTAGCCCCGCCCCCTCACTACACCTCTAGCTCATTTTAATGAGTACCTGCACTTATTTTTTCCCATTTAAAGCACTGGTCTGCCCCTCTCCCCTCGTTAGTCCCTCTATTTCTATTTCCTTCAGAAGCTCTCGCTTTTCTTACCTTTCTGCCCACCTGTTTGCTTGCCAGTGATCTCCCTGCATGTTTCCTGTAGCTGCTACTTTCTTTTAATTTCGATTTTGCGCATACCTCTCTCAGCTGATCCTGTTTTTCATTGTCTGCACTTTCATCTCCCCTCTGTGATAGCCCTGATTCTCCTGGTCTTCCAACTCCCTCTTCCTGTTATTCCTCTCCATGTACTTTTTTCTACGATTCTCTTTTCCTCCTTGTCTCCATTCGTATTCTCTCTTTCTTCCCCATTTGCCTTTGTATCTCACTAATTTTATTTTCTCCACGCTTTTGTTCAGTTAGAGCAATGTTTTTCTGAAAGGAAAGGGTAGTCAATTGTGTGAATTTGTTCTCCAATGTAGCTAATCAATATTTATCTCGAGAAGAATAACTTGTTAAAAATATTTTTTAAAAAGACTCAAAATACCTCCCACCATCCCGCATTCAAACTTTTCACTGAGCACAAACTCTGCCGCATGTGCAGCTCGGGAATGGTTTTATTTAAAATGCATTAATTAACAGAATAATTGTAGGCGCACACGTTGAATTTTGTATGGCGCTTCCAAATGTTGTTTCATTTTGTTTTTGTAACCATAAAGTTATAGTGAGCTTGAGGCGAGGGTCACTGAGAATCTCTGTTTGGGTGCTGGGCCCCATGCTTGCTGTTCTCAGGCCAAACAAGTCGTCTGCCATGCTGCTCCTCTGCAGATCAAGTTTAGCAAGGTGTGCTCTATTGCAGCAGGGCCCATCCCCCCTTCAGGAAGCTTTTCCTGCCTTTCACCGTCTTCTGGGGTTTTCAGGGACGAGTCTCTTGTCATGCTAATTGACCTTTTGAAATTCGCGAGTGGCCATCCTGAAGTTCTGCACTGACTGCTGCTTTTCAGTTTCCTTTCACTCAATAGCAATCGTGCTAATAGACATTTTAGAGTTTCTTGTAAACATTTCCCTGTTCAGGGAGTATAAAATATATTGAAGGGTGGAATGGAATTTAGGGGGATATTCTCAAGAACGTGTGTTAACTATCGCCAAATTCGCTTAACGCAACTTCTCACATCGCAGTCTATCGCGGGAAAATAACACCGTGTTAACGCAGTATTCTCAACCCGGCGGCACCATGCGATAGTCTCACGATAACGCGACAAATGCCCGCGCTAAAATTAACGCGACGCCGAAAAAATGCGAAACACGAACGCCCAAAAAGTTGCGATGTCCCAAATCGCGACACAAAAATCAGCGATAACCAGCGACAGGCCTGCGATTCCCACGCGACATGCGTGAAAATGCACTATAAAAGCAGAGAGAAAGAAATGTAACTGCGTAGCACCATGGACGCACCCGGACCGAGTGCAGCGGACAATGCGAACCCCACAAGCCCCACAGACGACCAGCCAGGAACCCCGGGGAAGGGCAAGGAGAAGAGGAAGAGGAAGACGGGGTGCAGTCCGCAGGAAAACAGCATCATCGTCACGGAGGTGACAGAACACTACCAACAACTGTTCGTCACCTCCACTGTGTCATCGGCAACACAAACGGAAATATGGCAGCACATCGTGCACAACATGAATGCAGTCGGAGTGTCGAGGAGGACAATGGAAAAGGTCAAGAGGCGCTGGAATGATGTGAAGGGCAAAACCAAGAAGAAACTCGATGCCAACATGAAAGCAGCAACGCAGATTGGATGTGGGGGACCAGCGGCACACCAGGAGCTGGATGACATTGAGAAAATGGTGGCCACAGTCATCAGTCGGGATACGGTGCCAGGAGTCGGGGATCGGGACACTGCTCAACATGACCTGACACAACATCAACAGGGTGAGTACCGACCAGGGACTGGGGGACGGGGGAGATGGGCACAATGGCACACATGCACAATTAAGTAGAGCACACTGCACACCCACAATGACTCTGGATCATGTCCCTGATCCCCGTGCCACACTGCAGCACACATACAGAAACTCAGGGAATGTGTGCTGAAATGAATTTATTTGCACATGCTGTGCCTGTGGTCATTTTGTACTGTCTCAAGATTGCTAAGGAATGTCACAATGTGACGTCCTCATGTGAAGAAATTGTCAATGATGTTGTTCCTACGGGCTATTCCTGCTGCAGCTGCAGTGGGGTGTGGTCCACCTGCCTCATCTTCCTCATCATCGTCCGGTGCATCTGGCACTCGTAACCATGGGGCATTGGTGCGTACACATATGTTGTGCAACACACAACATGCAACGATCATCTTGCACACGATGTCTGGGCTGTACAGGAGCCTCCCACCTGTGATGTCCAGGCATCTGAAATGTGACTTCAACACGCCAAATGTGCGTTCCACGATGCCCCTGGTGCGTCTGTGGGCCGCATTGTACTGCCTCTGGGCCTGTGTGTTCGTGGCTCGGAGGGGTGTCATCATCCAAGGGCAGAGTGCATATCCTTGATCACCTGTGACAGTGCAGAGAGACATGAGTCAATAGTTGGTTCTGCATGATGTGTTGTCAGGCTCACTAGTTGATTGGCGTGTGATATGGGTGCCATAGTGATTCCTGTGTGACATGTACTGCTTGTAGCAAATGAGCGCCATCAATGTGTATTACGTAGCTTCACTGCTGCTCCTCCCTCCCCCCGAGCCTATTACTTGTGTGCGCTGCACGGTTGCATCACTTGCACTCCTACGGCACACTATTGTCATGCCTGTCTGCGCATGTCCACAAGCCTGACAACGACACTGTGATGTTGTGCGTTGAAGGTGGGCGGCCACGTGTGTGTGTAGGCCTATGGTAAGGATAGGGCGGACACAGATGTAGAGTCCATGGCTGGCTGAACTCGCGATGCGGTCGAGGCAAGACCTTTGGCATGTGCTGCGGCAATAGCGACACACACACAACAGTCGGCATGTATGATCCCAGACCCTGAGCGGGCTTGCGCTCATTCATTTATCCCTTCGGCCGAGCCCGCACTCCGGGGGCATGTTACATTGTAACTTTGTCCATTGCGGGACGGGTGGCACCGACACTACAACAGAGACACACGCATTAGGTACTTCATTGGCAAGCCCAACACTTAACCATGCCCAGAGCCCCGGGGTGATCATCCACACCCCTACGCTGGACTGTCCTACGCCAGCCCACTCTGGCAACGCCTACAGGGGGGTACGACACAGCTACATGTCCCAGGTCTCACCCACTGCCTGAGGTGACATGGTTGCGTCCGCTGTACACAGCACAATGCAATGTGGTAGGGCCCGGGGCCCTCATGCATACACAATGACCACACGGACATACTTAGATAGTTTGTGGAACAGGCTACGGGCACGTGCGCACGGCCCCTTTTATTGCCAGGGTCACATGTCCAGTGACGCCTGTGCTGGATGGGTGTGGGGTGCGTGTGAGCCAGCCCTCAAGGAGTGGTTGGTGCTGGCAACAACTACAACAGTGATCAGACAATCAGAAGTTCACAGTTCAAACAGCAAGGGTCCATGACTTGAGCTGCACGGAGTCAGTGGCCCAGGATGCACAGCGGCCGGCACATGGAACACCGCCACGGGACGGTGACTACCGGTGCACTGAGGTAGGGCCACGAGAGCTGAGCGGGTCCTTGTCGATGTCCAAGGTGAATGTCGCGGAGGGTTTTGGGGGACAGTGGAAGGTGTCCTTCCAGGGCATGATACAGAGGGCAGTACCAAGCAGACACAGGCAATATGGAGGAGATGAATGCTACAGACTCATTTTTGACACCAAGTCAGTATCAGCTACATGATGATGAAGACAACCCCCAGGCCATAGACTCAGATGCCACCAAAGCTCAACCAGAGAGTGTCCATGAATTTCGGGGCACGGAGTCAGTGGCACCAGAGCTGAAAGGGGATGCAGTCTGCGATGAGGCCTGTACAATGGTATAAACTCTGCCATAAATAAATCAAGACTCAGTTCCAAATGTGTGACCTACTTGACCGTAGTGTAGGCCGGAGGCAGCGGTCAGCGCGGGCCAACCGCTGTTCAGGTAGCTCCTCCTGGTACTCTCACACACGACGTTGGAATGCCATGTGGCGATGATTTGTGGTTGACGGAGGTAGAAGCACCAGAGCTAAGCGTGTGTGCAGTAGGCCTGGGCGGAAAAGTACGCTACGCTTGCGTAGTTTGCGCAACTACGCGCTACGCGAATTGCACGTAGCACAGTGCAAAAAGGCGTAGCGTAGCGGGCATTTTTTGCTTGCTCGCGGTCCTCGACGTCAAGTTGTCGACCGCGAGCGAGCAAAATGACATCCCGGCGAGACTTTTTCCTCGTTCGCGATCAGCAACATCAAGTTGCCAATCGCGAGCGTGGAAAATAAACCTCCCGGCGAGATTCTCAACGCGGGGAGGTCAGGTTTCTCATTGCGAGTGGTCGCGTATGCTCGCGACCGTTCGCGATGAGAAACTACCAGTCCGCGTTGAGAAAACTGCCGCTCGAGTACAAATCTACTCGAGCGGCAGAAAACGACCGCTTGCACTGTGCAAGATGCCGTTTGCAATGATTGCAGAGTGCGGACAAGCTTCCGGCACTGTGCAATCATTGCGAACAGCATTTCCTACCGCACTACGCAGTTCGCGTAGTGCTATGCGTAGCTCGCGTAGTGGGAAGTGCACTTCGCGTAGCTACGCGTAGCGCTACTACGGGAACTACGCCCAGGGTTAGTGTGCAGCCTGCGACGATGCCGTGCCCTGCCTGGTCCGGACTGGATTGGATTGGTGTGAGGCCTGCTGGACCGCAGTGTAGGCAGTACACAGGTGACCCCGTGGTGCTGGGCCGCAGTGTAGGCCGAAGGCAGTAGTCAGCAAGGGCCCACAGAGACGTGTCGTTGGAATGCTATGCACAGAGTTGGTGGCACCACATCGAAGGGAGTACGGTGATATAAAATCTGCCATAAACGTATGTACTCTGCCATTGTATAATCAAGACTCAGTTCCAAATGTGTGACCTATTGGACCGCAGTGTAGGCCTGAGGCAGCGGTGGAGTACGTCAATGAGAAAGGAGTACTGGGGGCCTGTGTCGCGGAGGCCGTGATGGTCTGAGGAGGCTGCCATGGTCGCGGGCCTCGGGCTTGGAGCTTGCACCAGCACGTGGTGGGCCCTCTTTGACACACGCCGGTGTCAGCAGGTGAGCAGTGAGGCCTGGGTGTGCTGGGGTGGGCAAGACGGCTCTTGGGACCAGCGGCCTGGGGTGCAGCAGGCGCACAGGATCGCAGGCACCGCCGCTCATGGCGTCAGCCTCGTGGCGGGGTGAGAGGCGCCGCCCTGGCAGACACATTGGCCATTCCGGAAGAGAACCATGCCCAGATTAACGGGCTTTTTATTCACACCCCTAAACTGGCCTGGCGTACGCCGGGCCAGCCCACTCCGCTCACGGTTACAGGGGGGGACGTAACAAGCTACATTTCCGCATTCTTCCCCACTGGCTGCGGTAACATGGTTGCGTCCACTGTCCAGTACACTGCAGACACCAGCAGTGTATGTCGACATGGAAATGTCTGTGGTCTGCATACTCAAGTCTGTCCAGCACATCCACGCCACACTTGGCGTTGTGTACATTCACATTCATGGGTCACTTGCCTCCTTTGCACATACCTGGTTCCCACCTCTCCCCACATTCTGCTATTGTGTGGCTGAGGTGCCATGCCGTTGATGGCTTGTGTACATGGCTAGCCCAGGTTGCCACAGTGAGTTGTGTTGTCGTGTCTGGAATGTGGGGATGTTGGTTGTCATGTTGTATGTGATTTTGTGATGTGTGCATTCCCAGAGTTGTGAGTTGTATGTTGGTGGAGTTGAGGTGTGTGGTGTGTTCAGTTGTTACTTACCGACGAGCAGTGCATTTCCATAGGTGCCATCCTCAAAGTGCTGGTTGATGATGGACTGTCAGAAGATGAAGGAATCATGCACACTGCCTGGGTAGTTGGCGACGACATTGGTGAAGAGTCCCCGGTGGTCCACTATTGCCTGCACATTGATGGAATGCGTGTGTTTCCTGTTGCGGTAATTGTGTGCAGTGGCGGCAGGGGGCACGAGGAGTACATGTGTGCAGTCGATTGCCCCCAACAAGTGCGGAAAGCCAGCTATGGCGTAGTAGCCTTGCTTGATCTCCAGCTGTTCTTACGCAGTGTGTGGGAAGTAAAGTTGCTGGGGTATCAAGCTGATGATGGCATCCAAGACAGGTGTGAGGAACTTTGACAGGGCTGGCTGTGAGACTCCTCCAACTATGGCAGTTGTTGGTTGGAAGGTCCCAGAGGCCAACAGGTGCAGCACGGCCAACAGCTTTGTCTGCGGAGGGATGTTGGTTCTCCACTGTGTTGGTACCGTCAGCCTGTGGGCAATGAGGGTCAGGATGCGGAGGATGGTTGTCCTTTTGAGCTTGTAATGGGCAATGACTTCCTCTGGCGTTAAGATTCCGAGGCTGGTGCGTTTTTGGAAGGTCTGGTGTCTTTGGCTGCGCTGCCTCTGTCGTAGTACAGGGGGGTTCCTGGGGGGGGGGGTGGGGGTCCTGGGGGGGTGGGGGTCCTGGCAGTGGTGGCGGTGGGTGTTGTGGCCCTCTTGGGGCTCCGAGCTGCATGATCAGTAGCTCCACGGCATCTGTTGTTCTTCTGGTGTGGCTGTGGGCTGGGCTCCCTTTTATGGTGCAGGTTGTCGTCCGACTTAGCACCAGGTAGGAGCAGGTGTTAAATCCATGCTGCTAACGCACCTTATCGCATGTTTTTGGATCTTATCGCCGATCTGGCTGGTCGTTGAGAATGTTGCGGAGTGGTGTTTTCGCGGGTTTTTGCACGGGAATGCCTACTCTGCATCTCATTAGCGTTAGTTGCCGGTGTCATCCGTGGCGATGCTTTTTGCGGCTGCTATCGTGGGTAAACTGGTGATATCGGCTGTTAGCACCTGCTTGTCAATGGTGCGATGAATTTATCGCCACTTTGGCTGCGATAAAGTGCCGCTAACTCGGCGATAAGTCCTTGAGAATATGCCCCTTAGTGTTTAATGTATCTGCTTTGCAGTGGATTCAATACACGACATTTAATTTTCTATATTTCCCAATTACATTTTTTTTAAATCATGCGTGTCTGGAAAATATGCAAAATGTAATTTTGTCTTAGACAATATTATTAATGTTAAGTGCCCTATAAAATTTGAACATGTATATTATGAGTAGTGTGCAGCAATTTTAATTTAGCCCACTTTGCCCATGCCTTAAAATGGCTCTGATTTGGAGACGAGCAGAGAGGTTAGAGAACAAGCGGGAAAATGGTATGGCAGTACATGTAGAACTTAACAAGCATTGGTAAATGCATTAGGTTTCGCCTATGTGATTCTTATTTTTTTTTGTGTGTGATTTGTAGCAAATAACAGCAATGATTTAATCCGTTCTTTTCTTTTGTCAACGCTTGATGATCAAAGCCAGTGCAATTCTTAAAGCTGTGATATTAGTATTAGAGCGCGGCCCTCGGTAGCAGCAAGCTTGCTAAATAAAAAAGCAATGACGGGGCGGGGGTGGCGGGTGAAAGTAATGACCAGGGCAGGAGATGGCGGCTGGAGACAGATGCCAGCAACGTTGGGGGGCGCAATGGGGGAGAATGGGCTGCAAAAACATGCGCTCATTTGGAGTGCTACAGATTAAGTGAAAAAATAGAGTAAAGGGGCAAGACAGAGGATGTGGCATAATGGCCTGAACTGTCGGCCTTGGAGCTGAGGAGCCGGGTTCGAGTCTCGGCATGAGTTCACAAGCACGCTTGAAATGTGTGCCCAAAAAGTTTAAATTAAATACGAGATAAATGCATGCAGCCAGGATTATCAGCTAAAAAAAGAAAGGATGTTAAGCAAAAGTGTGCACTAAAAAAAGTGCCCCAACAGCAGAAGGAAACAGTACTTTTGCGATGGATAACTGTTAAGCGAAGCAAGTGAGGAACAAGCATTTGTAAATGCAAGAAACTATGCTACAGCCAAAAGAAATGGAGGAAAAGTAAGTAACAAGCACAGGAATCAATGAAAAGCAAGGGGGTGGGATGTTGCCCCTTTTAAGATTCTATTGAATACAATAGATTTCTCAAGCACAGCGCAAGTGTTGTGCAGGCGAAACCTAAAAATGGCGCTCTTGCTATTCCCATGTTCACCTGAATAGATGGAGAAGAAAACTGAGGCACTAAAAGACAATATTAATTTTCCTGAATGTGTGGGAATAAGGCAGGTGTCAAAGTCTAAGCACACCATTCAATGGTATTCCTGTGATGTGTGGAGATTTGGCCTGCTATAGCAAGTATTCACTAACATTTACGATGTTTCAAAGTCTTGTGTACAATTGCATAGTCATACTCTTGCAGTCTCAAACCTCATCTCTCAACGCGAGGGGGCCTCTTGGCTTTCGGATTTCCAAAAATGGTGAGCAGCGCTTGGTGATCGGTTATGACAGTGAAACGTTTTCCGTATACAGGGCCGGACTGGCGATTCCGGGCATCGGGCAATCCCCCGGTAGGCCGGATGGTGTGGGGGCCAGTGTTTTCAGAGGGGGTTGGTTTAGCTGGGGCCGATTTTTGGGCCGTGACTCCGTGAGTCAGAGTCAGACTGTAGTAGTCTGTCTGACCTAGACTGCGGGGAAAAACTAAAAGCACAACTGGCAATGCATCCATGTGGCATTTATTGTGGCATTTATTATGGCATTTATAGCAGTTGTGCCATTGGGTGCAGGCAGAGGCAGGCAGGTGATATTAATAAGGTGCCGGTGCGCAGCGCGCAGATGTCTCCGCAACCGTGTCTGCGCGGTCTTACTCTTCACCCTTAGGGTGGGGCTGCCTGGTGACCAATTGTCATGCGCATTGAGGGCGAGGCTCACGCAATTAAAAGTTTGCGTGAGTGGTGAGAGGCGAGGAGGCATCCAGAGACGACTGAGAGGCACTGTGCGGCCGCCGGCAATAATTTAATTATTTCTAGCCCCTGGCTAGCCTTGGCTTGCCCTGTCTTCAGTTCTGCTCTCCTCTGCCGCCCGCAGTTGAGTGTCTGTCGTGTCGTCCGACCACTCGGGGTGGCATCATCATCATGATTCATGGGCACAGGTGGGCGGGCAGCCGGGCCGGGATTAAAAGCAAATGTATAGGCCCCGGCCCGGTTCTGCGCAGTGTTGATTGCTCACCCAGTTTGTGAGAGCGTCAGCGGAGCGAGGTGACTTGCGCACCGCGCGGGCCGCCCGTGGTGGATGATAAATCAAAATTTTTAATCGTGATGATTGTTACCGTGACCGTGACAATCATCATGATTAAAAATTTTGATTTATTGCAGCCACGCGACCGTGACGGTGCGAACAGCGCAACTGCATGTGGCTGGTGCCGCGTCCGGGCCGTGATTAAAGTAGAAGCCTAGAAGGTAATTTGTAAATTAATACAGGCCCCGGCCCCGGGCCCGGTTCTGCGCTACGCAGCAGTGGAGACGACCGTGAGGATGATTGCCAGGCCAGTTTGTGATTGTGAGTGAGAGGAGCGAGGTGGCCTGATGGGGGGGCCTCCATGTGCTTTGCAGGGGGGCACCCTGAACTTTCGTTACACTGTCCACTGGCACACACCCCCCCCTGCCCTGATCATCCCCTCCCTAGGGCGCGGCCACACCCTCCCTGGAGTCCCTGCCTGCGCACACTCACTATTAAATTACTGGGCAGGCACTTTCACTTTCGGCACAATGCCACAACAACAACTCGTGACCCGACCAGGCCCGATCGATGACCGTCACGTCACGTCACCAGAGAGACCCTGTGATGATCATCCCCTCCCTAGGGCGCGGCCGGCGATGATGAGCTATAGTGAAACTTGCGGGTTGGCGGGGGCGGGGCCCCAAGCCCCAAATAATGATTACTTTTTTTGCACCTGCACATACCAGGCATCAGATTGTTGTCCTCGCACTCCTCATATTTAATGCAGCATAATGATGCAATTGATGTGCACCGCAGGAACCTGTGGTTCACATCAATTGCATCGTTATGCCGCATTAAATATGCGAGTGCGACCGGCTATGCTCATCATCTGGGGATTCATTTGCTTTCTGCTGGTAAGTGCAATTACCAGACAATCAGCATTATTGTTAGTAAGGCTTTAACGGGCAAAAGTGAAGCTTTGTTGCAACTTGGTAAAGTCCAGTCATTAACCTAATATTGCACCAACCATGCCGTTACCAGAGGTACAGCCTCTTCACAGCCTCATCTCTTGTGAGGGTTTTTGAGGATTACGGCTTTGACTCACACAACAGCGGTGCAGAGCCAAGTTAATGATGAGGAGGATGCAATTGTTTCAGAGACGATTAAGCAATAGTAAGAGGGGCCCATATCCTTGTTTGAATTAGGGTCCCCAAAAACATTGCTGGGCCACTGTCACCAATGCAGTGTGAATGTTGCTATGCCCACCTCATCATACCCTCCAAGTTCCTTCCCTTGCCCCTGTGCCTCAGGTTCCAACCTCTTTGGGGCGGACTGACTGGTGCAGCCGCACCTGATGCTGACCTGGGGGGCGCTGTGTAAAGAAATAACTTATGGGTTTAATAGTACCTGCTGCAAAGTACCTTGTGTGTCCAGCAGTTTTCAGGCAACAATAAAAATGCCAAGTTAACTCTGGTGGTTAATGTTCCTGCTGGAGAGAGATCAGAGTTTGACAGTTTTGACTGATCATAAAGTAGCACAAAGGGTTAATATGTCTGCTGCAAAGAACATGTACCATGCAAATCACATAACTGTATTTTATGTGCATAGCTCAGTGGGTTACTGCTTTTGCCACAGAGATGTTTTTGTAACCAGCAGTTCCTAAATTACAATCCTCCTAATATAGCGCAATGACCAATAAACTGTCATCAAAGAGCTGCAGGCAAACTGCATGCTATAGGTTAGAACATTATTTTTTCCCCAGTTTTTCATTATCCAAATGCTGCTAAAAAAGGTTTGTTTGGGTAGAAATATATTCTTAATAGTAAAGCCAACCCCAACCACTGAGGTACATTTTAAATCCTGAGTTTGTGCTTCTCCAGAACACACATTCCTAAAATTTACTGCCTACCAGTATGTATGATATGTGATTCCTACACCCTGCAATTCACATTGTCTTATGTATTATTTCCTATAGACTGATTTACACACGTATAATTCATTGTCTCCATATATAATGTGTGTGTGTGTTGTAAAGTGTTCACACAACCTACACTGGTATGAGTAGCGCTATAAAGCAAATGAAATGCATGTGAGAGTGGCTATGCAGAGAAGAAGGGCACTGTTGGAGGGTGTTGGCGAGGGATTCCACGGAGAGGGAGATGATGGGGTGTGCCAAAAAAGACTGTTGCCCCTGGCGCCACCAGCGCTAAAGCCGGCTCTGCCTTCTTCATGTCAGAGTTTACTATTTGTACTCCTTTTCAAAGGGATTAAAGACTGGGCCCCTGGAATTCAAACCCTTGACCCGTTCAGGTGCTTATTTACAAGCCCCTTGCGCAGCCAGTGGGTCACTTTTAATATGGGAAAAAGTGTCGTATCTGACGAGCAAGGGGCTTGTAAATAAGCCCCTTAGTTCCTTGCAGCAAGAAGAACAAGACCATGTTTCAGCACGCACCTGTGTATGTGGTGTTTGTATAGCACAAACCGAGTAGCACAGCCCTGTACAAGGCCAAGGTCACAGGTAAATCCATGGAGTGCTTGGAGGGGTAGCTGGGCTCTGAGAGTGGAAGTGGACTGTCACTGCATCCTTATGCAGTGTACTTTACAGAGGCATGTGATCAACAGACTGAGGCAACTTTAGTTCCTCCAGGGAGCAACACGAAAATGATCAGGGCAACCATGCAAACTACAGTGATACACTATCCATACACTTACAAAAGTAGTTGCACTCGCAGCCCTTTAAAGAATATGCATCCGTAAACTCTCTCCTGTGTTAAACATTCAAAATGATACTGGGACTTCATGGGTAGATGCTCTTCAAGTATGGTGAGCTGTAGCACTAGTCTTCCACAGGCCGCCCTTGTGAAGTGTTTCTTAGATACATATTGTTCATACTGACTGCTGAGACATGGTTAGATAAGTCCTTGTTGGCCTCAGATTCCTCCAAATTAAATTCAGGTTTGATCTGCTTCATTACATCAAAAAGCCATTTTTGTTGGCTCTTAGGGCTCAGTGCACTTTACCACCGCTAACCAGTGCTAAAGTGCTTGAGCTCTTTCCTTTAAACATGGTAAAATTTGCTTACACCGAATTGGAACATTTAATCTATTTGTAAGTCCCTAGAAATGTGGTTCTACATGTACCCAGGGACTGTAAATTAAATGCTGCTAGTGGGCCTTCAACACTTATTGTGCCCCTGCACCCACTTAAGTAGCCTATTTAAACATGTGTCAAGGCCAGGGCCTGCCATTGCAGTCTGCCTCTGCAGTTGTAAAACTGCCATTTTGACCTGGCAAAAGGAACCTTTTGCCAGGCCTAAAAATATTCCCTTTTAATACATATGTCACCAGGATGTCATGTCACCACTAGCACAAGCCCTGTCCATAAGGCAGGGTGCAGTATGCAGGGTGCAGTGTATTTAAATGGTTTGGCATATACTTTTAAGTTTTATATGTCCCAGAATAGGCGAGACTCAATTGCTACCCTTGTTCTTTGTGTGATTCTTGAATTTTTCACAATCCCATGACTTCAGTGATGTACAGGCAACATTGATGGCAGCACCAACACTCTGAAAAGTCTTCCAGTGCCACTGGCCTGGGCGCCTTTGTGTGAATTTTTCATGCTTTCTGGCCAGGGTGCCGTGTGAGACATTTCCATGCTTTCTGGCTGCCTGGGTGCTTATGTGTGACGTTTCCATGCTTTCTGGCCTGGGTGCTTATGTCTGATATTTCCATGCTTTCTGGTCTGGATGCTTATGTATGCTATTTCCATAGTTTCCTCAGTGACCTGGAGGCTCATGTGTGACATTTCCATGCTTACTGGCCTGGGTGCTTATGTGTAACGTTTCCATGCTTTCTGGCCTGGTGTGACCAGGCCTGGGTGTGATGTTTCCATAGTTTCTGGCCTCTGTGCCCTAGGTGCTAGTTATCAGATGCGTATGTGTGACATTTCCACAGTTTCTGCCCTCAGTGGCCTAGGTGCTTATGTGTGGCATTTCCACAGTTTCTGGCCTCAGTGGCCTGTGTGCTCATGTGTGACATCACATGTCAGTGCTTAATGTGTGACAATGTGAGTGACAATTTATTGAAAATACAAAAAAGAATATTAGAATGTAGTTTTTATGCTGTAAAGTTATGACGTTGAAACAGTCTTAAAAAAAAAGCCTAGAACGCATAGCACTTTTTGTTGAAAAGACAAGAGTGGCCCGAAGGGTGTTGTGATCATCACTGTACGGCCCCTTAAGGAGTCCTGGGCAGCAATGTATGCAATTTCACTCTGTCTTACACCTACCGTACCCAGGAAGTAATCTCTAGGTTGTGAGGATTTCACTCTGTACTGTGCTATTTCTGAGCATGTCCTAGAGAGTGGTCTCTTCTTCAGTTGTGATCTTATTCTGTTTCACACCATGCCTCAGTCTGACTCTGTTCAATGAAGCAGTTTCTCCTTCTGTTGCGATTTTAGCTTCTATAGAGTTTCTCTGAGTCTGTCCTGGGAAACACTCTCTTGAAGAGTTATGATCACTCAACATTGTGCAGTCTGTTCGTGAAACATGATCCCACACTATAGTATGCTATTTCTTAAACTGCACTGGAGAGAAGCCTCTTACTCTCTCTTGGACACCACCACTCCCATGCGATCTCACACGACCATGTGCAGTCTCTCAACAAATTCTGAGAAGCACTCAGAAAAATAATTTCAGGCTATGTTGGTACTTTTGTGGACCCCAGGCATGTGCAGATAGACTGATAGAAAGAAGCAAACAGAAGGCACTGACATAATTATTAATGATGACACCAAAAAAAGTAATTATAGTGTTAATGATAATAATTCCCAATGAATACGTGCACGACTGAAAGGGAGCCAATTATTGAGAATTCTTGAGTTGGAATTATTTACAAGTTTGAAATTCATAACATGTGTCTGCAAGAGAATGGGTGATCCTATCTTTACCACGTTATAGCTGCCTGAATCTGTGGGATTCCCTGTTTAGGAAATGTATTTGTACAAAGCATGCTCTACGCACACGTGACACAACAGTTTCTGTATATCATATAGCCAAGCCCCATGCATTAGGTGTGGGATGTCTTGTTCCAAATTTGTTACCAAATTGCATCAGCTTTGAAAACCCTCTTGTCTATCATTTTAGATTTTCACTATGGATATCAAAGGTGCTGGGAAGAGAAAATCACACAAGAAAGGAGGAGCTGAGAAAGAACGTGAAAAAAAGAAAAAATGCAAGAGAAAGAAGCAAGCCACTACCAAAAAGTGACTGATATTTTTACTCCCAAAAAAGATTTGATTTCTCTCGAAGGTGGCAGCACGTCCACCAGCCTCAGTACTGAAGGTGCTGAACAAACTGCTGAAGGCCAAAGAACTGAAATAGGCAGTGAAGGTACTGTAACTGAGGCAGCTCCCAAGTATATAGAAGGTTACATTGAATTAGAAAGTGATGTAGATTCCAAAGAGAAGTGTCAAGAGGACCCTGTAGTTGAGAAATCAGCATGTGCTGATATGACTTTAACTCATGAAGCTTTTGGAAAGAGGAAAGTGCACAAGAAAGGAGGAGCTGAGAAAGAACGTGAAAAGAAGAACAAAATACAAGAGAAAGAAGCAAGCCATTACCAAAAATTGAGTGATATTTTTAGACCCAAAAAGATTTGGTTTCTCTCGAAGGTGACATCACGTCTACCAGCTTCAGAAGTGAAGCTGTTGAACAAACTGCTGAAGGCCAAAGGACTGAAATGAGTAGTGATTCCACAGTAAAGGAGGCAGCTCCCAAGTGTTTAGAAGGTTACATTGAAATAGAAAGTGGGGAAGATTCCAAAGAGAAGTGTCAAGAAGACCCCATAGTTGAGAAATCAGCATATGCTGATGTGACTTTGATTGATCCAGCGGAGGACCAATGGTTTTTAGACCAACATCTGAAAATTTGAATGCCTTTTTTAAGTTTCATCCCTTCCAACCTGATGGTCTACGTTGGAATGCTAAAAGATTATATCAGCAAAAAAATGGGAAACCAAGGCAGTGGTTGACTTATTCACACAAAGCCGAAACCTTTTTCTGTGTGGTATGTCTAGCTTTTAGCAAACAGACAGATAGAAGTGCTTTCATTGATGGCTGTTCTGATGAAAGGCATATGTATCAAAGAATCGATGAGCACGAAGACAGCATCCTTCATCACAGTACTTCGAATCCGTCATGATGCGATCATGAAGAAAACAAGTTACTTACCTGTAACTACAGTTATCCAGTATTGGTATCTTTCATAGATTCACATGCCTGAATCATTCCCCGTCGTCGAGGCGGGAGTCCCACTGGTAAATTACAAAAGTAGTGCCAAAAGTAAATAACAGTAGAAGGCTAAAAGAAAAGGCCTACAAACTTAGTAGCCTATCTACATCATTATAATGAAAAAGAACCAAAGGTTAGCTCCAACCAATCAGCTACCAGCACCTCTAGAACACTCTCAGCAGAGGCAGTTCTCCTCAGATTTTCTTAGCACAAGTGGGAGTAAGAGTCCCAAATCCTAGAGAACTGACCTGCCGGGGAGGAGGGTAGAGATGTGAATCTATGAAAGATCTAATACTGGATAACTGTAGTTACAGGTAAGTAACTTGTTTTCTTATCCAGTATTGGGGTATCTTTCATAGATTCACATGCCTGAATCAGAGTAGTCAGCAGTATATCAAACGTAATGTCGTTTGCGGATGGTGGGAGACAAGTATTACTAAACCCCAAACTGTATCCACAATGACAGATTTTTTTTTTTTTTTTACACAAGTCTTCAAGACATCAAAGTTATGTAAAATGCAATCTACTACTAAGAACAAGAATACATAAGAATTATCTATATGTATATTTGTACAACTATACTTTATATAGATATTTAAATATCAATTTTGTATGAATACTGATCGCAGGAACAAACAGCATATAAAAGAGAAAATACCTGGTCCGACTTAATGAAAGAGATGTCGTAGAACCGCCTGTCCAACTGCTGCATCTTCTCGCTGAGCAGATTGAAGACAGTAGTGCTTCGTGAACGTGTGGACATTTTTCCATGTCGCAGCACGACAGATATTCTCTAGAGTCACTCCGGCAAACAAAGCTGCAGAAGCCGCCATAGTCCTTGTAGAGTGAGCCTTGACCTTCCTCTGTAAAGGCTTGTTGGCCTTGTCATGGCAGAAGGGATAGCGGAAGCCAGCCATCTGGCGATTGTTGCCTTTGTTACTGCAGTTCCAATAGTTGTTTGGCCATAGGCCACGAACAGTTGGTTGGAACGCCTGATGTCTTTAGTTTTCTGAAGTAGAATTTTAAACAGCGTTTGACATCCAGAGAGTGTAACGCTCTCTCAGCTGGAGTGGATGGATCCGGAAAGAAAGTTCTTAACCTTACCGGTTCGTTCAAATGAAATTGTGACGGTACCTTGGGGATGAATTTAGGATTTGTGCGAAGGGTTACATAATCTCGAGTGAAATGTAGAAAAGGCTCAGTGATAGTGAATCGCTTGATTTCACTAACCCTTCTTGCCTGGGTTAGCGCCAGTAAAAGTGCGACCTTCCACGTGAGGAATTTGAGGTCCGCCTTGTGGATTGGTTCAAATGGGCGTCTCATCAGCTGCGCTAGCACAGTATTGAGCTCCCACTCTGGAGGGGGTGCTTGCACTGGAGGGAAAGCTCTGAAAAGTCCCTTCATGAATTGCTTGACAAGTGAGTATGAACAGAGAGACGGCCGACTCAGCACTTTTTCTGAATCTAGACAGAGCAGCAAGGTGGACCTTGACTGATGAAAAGGTAAGACCAGACTTGGCTAGAGACAGCAAGTAAGGGAGAATCTGTTCCGCAGGAGCTTGAACTGGGTGAGTATTATTCGCTTCGCACCAATAACAAAATCGTTTCCATTTTGAACGATAAGTCTTTATTGTGCTTTGAGCACGAGCTTTGGTCAAAATTTCACGACAGTCTTGTGAGATGTTGAAGTCTTTGAACTTCTAAGAAATCAGGAGCCATGCGTGCAAGTGTAAGGACTGTGGGTCCGGGTGGACCACTTGGCCGCTGTTCCTGGACAACATCGTAGGAGTCGGACACAGGCGAATGTTTGTCCTGAGTCAACAGTAGTAGTTCCTGGAACCAATATTGTCTTGGCCAACGGGGTCAATCAGGATTATGCGGCAACCCTCTAGCTTCATTTTCCGGAGCACTTCGGGACCAACGGGATCGGGGGAAAAGCGTAAGCACAAATCCCTGACCATCGCATGGACAGGGCATTCCCCCTTGACCCCTGTTGAGGGAATCTGCTGGCATAGTACCGGCATTTCTTGTTGTCCCTTGTTGCAAACAAATCCAGTGCAGGTTTGCCCCAGGTTTGAAACACTCTGTTCAACTGTTCCTGTTCCAGTTCCCACCGTGACAGTCCGACAGAGACCTGCTCAACGTGTCCGCCAGAGTATTGTGTAAACCCCTGACGTGTTCTGCTCTGAGGGTTATCCCGTGAAGAGTGACCCATTCCCACAGTTCCTGGGCCTCTTGTGAGAGTGTGGCAGATTTCGTTCCTCCCCGTTTGTTGATGTAATACATGTTGGTCGTATTGTCCGTACGGACCAGCACTGAGGAACCCGCAATCCTTGGCAGGAACGCTTGTAGGGACAGAAAAATTGCGCGGAGCTCCAGACTGTTGATATGCTGTTGTTTGTGAATTTGAGACCATTTTCCTTGTATTCTTAAATCTTGTAGATGGCCTCCCCATCCCTCCATGGAGGCATCGGTAGTCAACACGAAATCTGGGATGGCTTGTAAAAATGTTAGTCCCTGGGTTAAATTCGTTGCCTTGGACCACCAGCGCAGAGCCTGTATCATGCGAGGTGTAACCTTTATGGAGTCGTCGAAGGAACCCACGGCTTGCTGCCATTGAAGATGTAATTCCTCTTGAAGAGGCCTCATTTTGAGCCGCGCTAGGTATCAAGTTTATTGCAGAAGAACACATTCCCAGGAGTGAAGCAAACATCCGGACAGAAACTGACTTTCTTCTTGAAATTGATGTTGCTAGTTTTCGGAGACGCAATTGCCGATCTTCTGACAAGAATGCCTTGCACTGGATCGTGTCCAGCATTGCTCCGAGAAAAGGAATGACTTGGATCGACGGAATTGTGACTTGCTTCGTTGATAGTCAGCCCCAGTGAAGAGAAGAGATGGAGACACGTCTCTGTGGCCACTTTGGCTTTCTGTGCTGAAGGACCCTTGATAAGCCAATCGTCGAGGTAAGGGAATACTTGGATTCCTTGAGATCTCAATGCTGCTGTCACAGGTGCCACACTTCGTGAAGATTCTTGGTGCCGATTTTAGTCCAAACGGGAGCACTTTGAACTGATAATGAGCGCCAGCCACTGTGAAGCGAAGATATTTTCGATGTTTTGGGTGAATTGGGATGTGGAAGTACGCGTCCTCCATATCCAGAGAAGCCATAAAATCTCCTTCGTTTAAACAGCTTAGAATCTCTGAAAGTGTGACCATCCGGAAACCTCTGTTTTTTGAGAAATTTGTTTAGTTTTCTGAGGTCCAGAATAGGTCGCCATTCTCCTGACTTCTTTCTGATTAGGAAGAAACGAGAATAGAAACCTGTTCCCCTTTGAGAAGAGGGAACTTTCTCTATTGCATTCTTGAGGAGCATTAGTAAGGCTTCTTTGAACAATAAGTGAAGACGAGGGGAGGGGGACCCTGGGTGGAGTAGTGGGTGGCTGTTTGACGAATTCTAGCGTGTGACCGCTGGATACCAGGTCTAGAACCCATCGGTCTGATGTAATGTCCTGCCACCTGCGAACAAAGGCTGAAATGTTCGCACCCACGGGAATAGAAGGTAATGTGGTTGGCGCCCTGCTGAGATCATTGTTTCTTGTTGGTGTCTCGGCCTTGATTCTGGGATCTTCTGCGTCCGCCCCTGACGGGAGAAACCAGCCGAAGAGGATTGGCGATATGAAGACTGGTTATACTGTTGTCTATATTGTGGCTGATATTGCCTATTCTGTTGATTTTGATATCCTCCTCGTGATGTGAAACTACGTCCTCTTGCGTCCCTAAAAGATCCGCGCCTGTATTGAAGGACGCCTAAAGATTTGGCGGTGTCCGTGTCCGTTTTAATGGCAAGAAGAGCGTCAGTCAATATGTTTTCCAAACAAAGACTCTCCATCATAGGCCATATCTAGGATCTTCGTTTGTACTTCCGGTCGGAAAGTAGTGGCCTTAAGCCATCCCTGGCGTCTAAGTACGGCAGCCCCGGCAAGCTGACGAAAGTTGGTATTAACGATATCCAGCGCGCAATCTATAGTCTCAGATGCGGCTCTTTCTCCCTCAAGCAGAATCTTTCGTGCGTCCTGCCTGTGGTCTTCAGGGATTAGATCAATAAGGGCAGCCATATCTGACCACATTTGACGGTCATACCGCCGATTATTGCTAATGAATTTGCCGCTCTAATGGAGGCCGCCGCCATGGTGGAAAACTTTTTTCCAATGAGATCCAGCCGACGTCCTTCTTTGTCGGGCGGTGTGGTGATAGGCGTTGGCAGGATTTTTAGAACGCTGTTGAGCGGCTTGGGAGATGACTGAGTCCGGCGAGGATGACCAATCAGAGAAGATGGACTATTAGCAGGCGCTCGTGTACTTTTTTCTATACGAGAAAGCACCATGGAATGGAAGCAGGCGTTCTTCATAATTTTTATCCCCTCCTTCCAGATATAGTCTATGATTGGGACCGCTCTAGTGATTTTTCTGGACTCCTCCTTAAAATCATGTAGGAAACATTCTGTTTGTTCAATTGTAACAGGCAATTGAAACCTGGCTGCCGCCCGTTGCATCAAGTTATGAAAACCCCCGATATCCTCCGGGGGGAGTCGGATGGTAAAGGTATGGGCGGAGAAGGTACCGGTATGATGTAATTATCCCACGGATCCTGGTGAGGGATATTCTCAGGTAATTCTCCTCTTCAACTTCATCTTCCGAGGAAGTAACATCCTGTTGCACATGCTCGGAGGGAGCAGGCGGAGGAAGCGGTATGACTGGAACCTGTGGCTGCGGTAAGGGTTCAGGGACCACTGATGGTTGTTCTGGAACCTCTTGCTGCGTGTGGAAACCTTTGCCGGTAATCCGCCAGCATGGCCTGGAGATCTTGAATGAGCGTCGTGAGGGAGATGACTGGTTTCCCTCTCGATACGACTCCCTTTGATGAAACCTATGCTGCGGGACCGTAAGGTGGTGTTGATAATAATGTTCTTGGTAATCTATCATCATCTTCGCCGTCCTCCTGACATTTTATATTAAGTTCAGAGGGATGGTGAGCTATGCCAAATGGTCCATCCTCATCGTCATCTTCATCATCATCTACATAAGATAGGAGATGTGAGGGAAGAAGCGGTGAAATTTTTGTATAGTCCTGCTGTTTTTGGAATGTTCCTGAAGTTGAAAGACTCCGCTGGCACAGGCAGTGCTGATTGCGCAGTGCGCAGGTCACTACGCCCTCGTCGACGCGGCCTCGTCTGCCGGACGTGGCCGCTCGCCGACGCGGGATCGGCGCCGACGGGCTCGTTCGCCGACGGCTCGCTCGCCGACGGGCTCGTCGGGCCAACGGCCCTTCGCCGAGCCGGGTCGCTCGTCGACGGGCTCTTCGTCGACGGGGTCGGCTGCCGCGGCCTCTTCGTCGACGGGATCGTCGTCGACGGGGCTATCATAGACGGACTCTTCGTCGACGATATTTTCGTCGAGCCAGCGCGACGGTACCGTCGTCGACGGACTCGTTATTGATGCGGTCGTCGACGGGGCCTTCAAAGAAGGTTTCCTCACAGAAGAGTCCTCACTACCAGATTTCTTAGATGACATAGAAATTCTGGTAGATAAAATAGGTGAGGTTAGTGGTCATTGCCGAGATAGTAGCTGTCGACGATGAGGCCGAAGAGGTCACAATAATGGTCTTACTCACAGTTTTTGTGACAGCGCTTTAGGTGACCTCTTGTGAAGGGTCAGGAACAGCATGGGAAGACTTGTGATGTTTTCGTCCTCCACTTGAGGAGCTGTCCTGGGATCTAGCCCTCTTGCTAGACGTAGAGGCTCTGTCATCCTCAGCCGAAGAGGATTTAAGCCACGAAAGAAGCCTTGCCTCCCTATCCCTCAGAGTTTTGGCAGGGAAGGTACGGCAGATTTTACAATTTTTTGCCTCATGCTTAGGATAGAGGCAATAAATGCAATCCTTATGTTGATCATCAACATGGACCCTCTTCTTATCACAGGTCCTACAGGGTCTCACAAAAGGGCCTTCTTGTCAGACATGCTGAAGAAAGTTGAGAAGAAACTGAGTTGGCACTCAGGGAGACTCCCTTCCACACGACGTGCGGTGAAAATCTGAGGAGAACTGCCTCTGCTGGGAGTGTTCTAGAGGGTGCTGGTAGCTGATTGGTTGGAGCTAACCTTTGGTTCTTTTTCATTATAATGATGTAGATAGGCTACTAAGTTTTAGGCCTTAGGCCTTTCTTTTAGCCTTCTACTGTTATTTACTTTTGGCACTACTTTTGTAATTTACCGTGGGACTCCGCC